>APFE030734183.1:2395-19707 GCA_000404065.3 Pinus taeda
CATCCGCAAACAGATGGTCAAACCGAAGCAGTCAACAAATGTCTAGAAACCTACCTTGGGTGTTTCACTTCAGAAAAGAAACACCTTTGGGTACAGTGGTTACCTCTGGCGAAATGGTGGTATAACACCAACTATCATGCCACCACCAAAATGACTCCCTATGAAGTAGTCTATGGTAAACTTCCGCCTTCCCCTACTTTTTATCTCACGGGGTGCTCCAAAGTACAAGCCGTGGATCAACTCCTACAACACCGCGCGACCATGCTCGCCCACCTGCGCGAGAATCTTCATCAAGCTCAGAACCGTATGAAGCAAGAGGCTGACCAACATCGCTCAGAGCGCCAATTTCAAGAAGGGGATCAGGTCTTTTTGAGGCTGCAACCCTATAAGCAAACATCACTCAAAGACAAGGGTTGTCAAAAGCTCTCTCCAAAATTCTATGGACCATACCAAGTACTTCACCGCATTGGAGAAGTGGCTTACAAGTTGGCTTTGCCACCTACAGCAAAAATCCACCCAGTTTTCCATGTATCGTGCCTCAAGAAAGTGATTGGGAACAATTGCCGAGTTCAAACCAGTCTACCGGAATTGGACGAGGAAGGGTCAATCTGGCTTCAACTGGAACAGGTTCTAGACACACGAGACAAGCACCTGCGCGGCCGCATGATTAAAGAGGTCCTCGTCAAATGGAAAGACACCTCTCCGGAAGATGCAACTTGGGAACCAGCCACTATTCTTCAGCAGTTTCAGCAGCTTCAGCCTTGAGGACAAGGCTAGTCTTAAGGGGGAGGGCATGTTAGGGTCCCACCCTAACCCCCTTATCCATGTCATGGGATCACGTCATAGTCAAGAGTCAATAAAGCCCATATTAATATTTGTAAGTGGTTAACCGCAATTAATGAAGGGACCACAGTTAGTTACAAATGGGCGGTAGTATTAAATAAAGGTTAAATGGGCGGTAGTATTAGATAGATGGTATTAATAAAACCCACGGTATTGGCCCGTGGTATTGCATGTCGGAGTCATATATAAAGGATAGAGACTCCCTGCGAGGAGCATCGTGTCTTGTTTTGTAATCGAGCTCTGCTCTATTGGAGGTTGCCCCCTCGAAGAGGCCTGTGAAAATTTCTCTTTGAGTAATAAAATCTTTGCTATTCTATGTTCTGGGTATATTTTCTTAACATATTCTGTGTTCTCGATATTTTTCTGCGCATATTCTTGGTTCGGTATTGCTTTGCAGGTTAAGAAGCATAACAAACCCCATCACATCATGGCTATCCGGAAATGGAAAGGCTAGGCTAAAAACACTATCATTCTTGGCAAAAACCATGCCATAACAACAAAAGAACCACATGCAATACCATGCATGCCAAATATAGCAAGGAAATACAAATGCAAATCTATACCTGCAAAGAATACTATTGTAATTGCTTGATCTTGCTCTTCCTAGCTTGCTCCTTCCTTCCCCTTGCCTTCTTTTCCTTTCTTGATCCAATGCCAAAATGATCCAAGAAAACTCTAAATGTCCAAGAGTGAGAGAGGCAGAGAGAATAATGAGAGAGCTCCAAAGCTAATCTAACAAAATGTTACAAACTGATCCTCAAAAGCCTTTTTGTCAATAAGGCCTCTATTTTATTATTTTTCCTCGTCATATGCAACCTGTGACCTTTCACCTTCCTTTTTTCCTAATTTCCATTCATTTCATAAATAAATGTGCCAAAATGCCATTTTTCCTTTCCAAAGCCTTTGCCATTTTCTTTTCCAATTTCCCTAGCCATAATAAACTAAATGAACACCCACTAGGATGTTTTTCTCAACATTCAACTTCAAATAAGTATCCCATCAACTGTCGTTATTAATTTTTCCTTTATTAACTTTTATTACATGGAGTTTTCAACAGGGCTATTACAGAAAAATTGTGTTGAGACTCAATTACATATGGGGAATATTTTATCACGATTTGACAAAACAAACGTTGAAACACAAAATCATGATCATTTACTACTCCACGGTTCACAACATCGAAGAATAAAATCAACACCAAGAAAATATCTCATTTTGAATATTGATATGAGGAATCTTGATGGAAAAGATCCTATAACATGGATATTCTAGATGGGGCAGTCCTTTGATTACACCAAGTTTCATCCTTACAAAATATCAGTAGTGTATCATTATACTTAGAACAAGATAAAATTGTATAGTGTTAATGGCTTTGTGAGAGGAAAAATGAATTTATTTTATATTGGTCCACTTTTAGGGAGTAATAGATAACACATCATGGGTATATTAAGAGAAATACATTCTTTAGTTAATTGTTAAATCTTCTGCGAAAGGGTCAAACTACAAAGCACATTGAACAACTCTAAAAGTTGAGTCTTAGGGTGAACAAAATTCCAAACAATAATTTGTTAGACCTCTTCTTGAGAGCTTTAAAGAAAAGAATCTAGCATGAGGTGCATCTATTGCTGGGCACCAAATTGGCCTATATTTTCCTTGCATTTCCACTCCTCTTTTCATCCCCTTTTGTATTCATTTGCATACATTTACTATGTAAAACTATGAGGTAATTCCCCTTTATCGTCTCTTGGGATATTTAATTAATGAAGAAGATTGATCAGGGTTTTACCTATGCAAACCACTAAAACATGTTATGACCGCAGAGTATGGAGCACAACAGTTGACCGCAAAACATATCAGAACATTTCCTCGATTCATAGCAGTTGATCGGCCAGGATGAAACAACATAACTAATTTGCAGTTGTTCTCAACCCGTTTTGGATCATTCCTATTCTTGCTCTCTCAGCGCTAGTGCTGTGATTGAACTGATGTATATCTTTGGGCATATAGTTTCTAGGTTTTAGGGAGAGATGTTATACCCCTTTGTATTGTATAAAAGATGGGTCATTCCTGCATCAGAAGTTAGTCAGACCCTGCATTGTATTGTAACAACATTGTTTAGATTAATAAAATACAAACCTTTTTGATGATCTATCTTTCATTGTGAGTAATGCGGCCCTGATCAGAGAGTTGGGCCTGCTCTTCTGATCAAGTGTTGTGTGTTTCCTTGTTATGTGTGTATTGTTTATTACCGTGTTTATTTCTTGATTACTGTTACAGATTCTTTAGATCACCGTGAATACCTTTTTGAGTTTTGCAGTTGAATTTTTATTTTTGTTTTAGCAATGCTTTGATTTGGTAATCACGAACCCTTGGTCGATGATAGATTGTAACCTTGCCCCTGCATATACCTTGCCTATTGACTTGAAAAGTATACACATTCGGATTTATACATTAATGTAGGAATAGGGGTGAATAAATTGTTCATACTTGGACACCAACATTTTGGCGCCGTTGACGGGGAGGCTAATAAGGTGCAAGACATGCTCTGTATCAACCAGAGGGTCAATCTCTCATCTTAGGGAGAGAACGAACTTTCTCACTTTGATCTAGGTCCTGAGAGTAGGTATTTCGTTTGTTTTGTGCTTGTATTGTTTTCGTATTTTATTAGGGCCGATATCTTGCCCTGGGGAGGGAGGAGTCCTTTAACGCCCAGCTCCAGGCCCTGAGGTTAGATTTCCCTAACATTTTTGTTGTTTTGGTTTTGAGAAACCCAATCTCTCACCATGGGGAGGGAGGGGTCCTCTGATGCCCTACTTTAGGTCTTGAAGTGTTAGGTTTTCTCGTGTGTGTGTTACTTTTCTTGATCGGGTTTCTTGTCCCGGGGATGGAGGAGTCCTTTTATGCCCTGCTCTGGGCCATGAATCCTAGGTTCCTATTTGGTTTTCTTTTTCCATTAAATATTCTCTTTTTAATGTGATCCATCATCCTAGAGAAGGAATGGTCTTTTGATGCCCTACTCTAGACCTTGAGCACTATGGTTTGATAGCAACATATTTTGTCACACCAACTTGTATCAACAGAGAGCCAAATAAAAGGGGTAGAGGGAGAGCCCCAAAGAAGGGAGGACAAGATTTGGGAAGGAATACTTATATCCAACAAATCATTGCAAAAGTTGAATCATAAGCGTCTTCACGTGTAGTCGTGAGGCTAGGTGCGTAGATAAGATCTCAGGGACAATATATAGATCAACTAGTGTTGTCCACAACACCTCCTACTGATTCGATACAATAGGCCCTTCCAACAGCTGGAGAGACAAGTAACAATACACTTGATAAAGGGATACCATTGTTCATAACATAAGAAGAAGAAGTTGCAAGTAAAGCATCCGAGGGGATGGTCCATCCCAGTAGGGAAGAATAAGTTGCAAAGAGGAGATATGAAGGGTCAAACCACTGTGACAAGGAGGAAGAAATTGTAGAGACACTTCTATCACCAAAGGATAGACGGAGCGTTGTTAAGGCAACTCAAATCCCTGTGAGAAAAGCCCTTCCGGCAGAGCCTGCTGAAACACCCAGTGAGTATTGGAGGATATTCATGGCACCTACAACCTATACTATTGACTTTACAACTGGGGATCTTGGGAATGGTGCACCAACAAAGCCCATTCCTTTAACAACTTTACCTAGTTTCCATGGGCTTACTTTAGAAGACCTCGACACATGTTTGTTTGAATTTGAAATTGTGTGTCGAGGGTATGATTATATAACAGATGCTTAGAAATTGAAAATCTTCCCTGCTACGCTAAAAGGGACAGCCCTGCGGTGGTTTATGGGTCTTGGGGGAAGGTCTATCACAACATGGGAGGAGATGAGAATTGCTTTCTTGGAGAAGTACCAGGACTACTATAAATCACGAGTTATTAAAGAAGAACTTTTCCAATTTACATAGAAACAGGACAAAAATATGGAAGACTGTGTTGAACGCTTTAAATACACATTGGAGAGATTAGGCTACTCTGACCTAGATAAGGACATTTTGAAAATTATCCTTCTCTGGGCCTTCTGAGAGGACTCTTTGGAATTGTTAAATATAGTTAGAAAGGGAGATATATCAAAGGAGAACTTTGACACCATCTGCGAGTTGTGCATCCAGTGCTTAAGTGGAGTTGCAAGGAATAAACAAGGGATTCAATCAACAAAAGTATCTGGTGGAGGTGTTACAAAAGAGTAAATTGGGAATCTGTTGGATAGCCTGAGGACTAATATCTTGAGTACCTTGTCTGAACAAATAGACATGCTGCAGATAAAATAGAAACAACTAGAATTGGAAAGAACTATGGCTGTATTTTGCCCAACATGCAGGAAGAAACACCCACAGGGGGAACATCCATTAAACTCTGTAAAGGAGTGTGCAATTTGTGAGTTGAATCATGTGACAAGTTCATGCCCATCCTTGCCAGGACTAAAAGCCGTTTTTCAAGGGACAGGCAAAGAGATGGACTAGTTGTACTTTATGGGACCTAAAAAGCCATGGCAACCTCATCCATCAATGGGAAATCAAGGTATGTTTCTAGATCCATCTCAATATTTTAGCAATTTTAATATGGGTCGCCAGTCCATTCCTTATCCGCCCATGTGGCCCCAATACCAGTTCTTACCTTGGCAACAGTGGGCTCCTCAAGCTAGTTCGAGTTCTTTATGGGTTCCGAACTGGTGAGGACCTTCTCCTCTTGGTCAGTTTCCCTAGCCAATGCCACAAAAGCAACTTCAGTTACCCTCTAATGTGCCTCCTGGTAATTAGCTTGTTCATCCACAACTTCCCATCTAACCCAATCTGAATCCTAACAATAAAGGGGCTCAGCAAGCTGATACCCTCAACGTACCTTCATACAAGATCTCTACCGTAGAATTCTATGAGTTGAATTTACAATCTGGGTGGACAATAGATGCTCAAACCTCACCAATTATCATTGAACAAACTGACGGTGAGGAAAAGGAACCAGAAATGGTTGAAGAGGAACCAAACAGAGTCAACAAAAATCATACACCTACTCAACCGCTAGTTACTAAAAAACACCAAGTTGAACTACCCTATCCAGAAAGGTTGGTTTTGAGTAAACCAACTCCTCAATTTGAGTTTGACCTATTAGGGGAGTTACAAAATTTATTTGTCAAGATTCCCTTGTTGCAAGCTATGAGGGACGTACCTATATATGCAAAATATATTAAGGAATATTGTGCTAAGAATCCTAAAAGGAAATCAAGAAACCCACTCACCATTCACGTAATGGGGAAGTTATCAGATTTCATGATGGGAAGGTCCATGCCTGTAAAGTATGGGGATCCCGAGAACCCAATTTTAACCATGCAAATTAAGGGGGTAGAAATTCCAAATGTGCTAGTAGATTTGGGTGTTGCCATAAATGTCATCACTACTGAAACTATGCATGCATTAGCTCTTCATAACTTGAAACACACACCTACAGTGTTAGAACTGGCAAATCGATCTACAGTGAAACCGTAGGGAAGTTAGAAGATATCACAATTTCGGTCGATTCATGGCACTACCCTCTGGACTTCCTAGTACTCCAAATGTAGTCTCTAGCTGGAGGCCATCCCCTGATTCTGGGAAGACCGTGGCTAGAAATCGCAGATGCTTATATTGGGTGTTGTTCTAGAAATATGATCATTTTGAATGGGAAAAACACTAAGAATCTAGTGTTATATCCTCCTGCAGAACCTAACCCATTAGCAAAATCAATAGGCTGTGATAAATCTTTATACGGGAAAGAGTCTGAATCAGAAAATGAGGATTTAAGACCAATTCTTACTATTGGACAGGCCCTCTAGTTGAAAACTGAAATGGAAGATGACACAATTACTACCTTTATCACTGATCCTTGTTCTGTTTCAAATTTGAATAAGAAAATCTTGGAGTCCGTCTTGAGCTGTGAGACTTAGGAAAGTATTGGAACAATAGATGGATTTGATGAGCTACCTACAACTGCATCCCATGACAATATTTTCTTGGAAATAAAACTAGGAAAAGACCTGAATATCAATCCAGATCTATCAGAGTCCCAAAAGAAACAACTCTTGGATGTTCTTTGGAAACACAAAGAATCCTTCACATGGGACTACTCAGATATGAAGGGGATTACTGCTAATCTATGCACCCATCACAATACATTAAGGAGGATTGTTGTTCTATGAGGCAAACCCAAAGAACAATGAACCTCGCTCTGAAAAACATTGTTAAGGAAGAGCTCCAAAAGCTGCTGGACGTGGGATTTATCTACCTCATTTCGGATGGTCAATGGGTTTCTCCATTGGTATTGGTCCCTAAGAAAAACAAAAAGTGGTGAATATGTGTGGACTACAGGGAATTAAATAAGGAAACTCAGAAAGACCATTTTCCCTTACCATTCATTAACCAAGCCTTGGATACATTAGCTGGGAATTTTTTTTTCTCCTTCCTGGATAGATTTAGCGGCTACAACAAGATCTAGATAGTTCTTGAAGATGAGGATAAGACCACATTTATATGCCCTTGGGGAACGTTTGCATACAGAGTCCTCCCATTTGGTCTTTGTAATGCACCTGCAACATTCCAGAGGGCAATTTTAGGGATTTTCTCTGATCTGATGGATGATAGTGTTGATATTTATATGGATGATTTCATAGCATATGGAGATTCATTCGAAGAAGAATTGGGGAGGTTAGAAAAAGTTTTTAAAAGATGCAAGTAGGCGCATGTCTCTTTAAGGAAAAATGCCATATGATGATGAACGAAGAAATAGTCCTGGGACACTTGCTTTCGGATGCAGGAATCTGGATGGATCCAGCTAAGAAAAAGGTAATACAACATTTTCCAATACTTAAAACACCCACTTAGGTACGTAGCATTATCAGTTGTTCTAGTTATTACAGGCGCTTTATAGAAAATTTTGCTAAAAGAGCACATCTGCTTTTTCAATTACTGACAAAAGACATAGACTTTGTGTGGAAAGATGACTGTGATGCAACCTTTATGAAGATCAAGGAACTGGTCTGTAGTTCTCCGATCCTGAGAGGGCCAGACGAGGCAATACTATTTCATATTCATGCTGATGCTTCCTAGACAATAGTGGGGCAGTTTTGGGGCAGCAAGTGGATAAGGTACCATATGCAGTTTACTATGTTAGTAAGAACTTGGCTCCTGTGGAGTTAAAATACACAGTGACTAAAAAAGAATTCCTTACTGTCATCTACGCCATCAACAAGTTCTGGCACTATATCACTGGCTACCCCACCTTTGTACACAATGATCATGTAGCCATCAGGTATCTAATGAATAAACCCATTACTCCTAGTCGTATTACAAGATGGCTTTTGCTACTTCAAGAATTTGATATTACCATAGTAGATAAACCAAGGAAGGACAATGTGGTTGCTGATTTTCTGTTTAGGTTGGAAAATAATGCCGAAGGTACACCTATCAAAGACAACTTTCCAGATGAGTATCTCTTTGCAATTTCCGCTAACACTCCATGGTATGTAGATATTGCTAACTATCTTGCTATAGGGAAGGTACCTCGTCATTTTTCATATAAGGATCAACAAAACATTATTCATCATAGTACCTGATATTCATGGATGGCAAGATACCTCTTTCATACAGGGGTTGATCAACAGATTCAGAACTGTGTATCAGATGATGATAACTATGAGATATTGAAGGCCGCCCATGGTGGACCTTGTGGAGGACATTTTGCAGATAAAACAACAGGCCACAAGGTGATGCAAATGGGATACTACATGCCTTATATCTTTTGTGATGCTAGAGATTATGTCTGAAGATGTGACAAATGTCAACGGATGGGACAACCTGGGAAATTAGATGAAATGCCATTATAACCCTAGATAGTCCTTGAACCTTTTCAGAAGTGGGCCATCAATTTTGCTGGACCTATCAACCCACCCTCCTGCCAGAAGGTTCACATCCTGGTTTGTACTGATTATGTGACTAAGTGGGTGGAAGCCAGAGTGGTTTCAAAAGCAACAAAACAGGTGGTGGTAGATTTCCTTTTTAAAGATAGTTTTGCCCGATATGGTACCCCAAGAGAAATTGTTTCAGATGGAGGAGCACAGTTCACATCCCACACGATAAAGAGGCTTATGCAAAAATACGGGGTTAAACACAGAGTGACAACTCCTTACCATCCCCAAGTGAATGGATAGGTAGAAAGCACAAACAAGGTATTGGAAAATATCTTAACAAAAACTGTAGCAAGTCATCGCCATGATTGGTTGTAGAAACTTCCAGAAGCTCTTTAGGCGTATAGGACAAAATGGCAAAATACAACTGGGTTTTCACCATTTGAGCTAGTCTATGGGAAATCCCCCTTGTTTCTAGTACAATTCGAGATTAGTATGCTTAGAACAACTTTGGAAGTGGGATTAGACTTATCAGAGGCCCAAAAACACTGGCTGGAATAGCTCAATGAGTTAAACGAGATTCGTTCAATAGCTATCTAGAAAACCATTTCTATCCAACAGTAGAGAACAAAATGGCATGATAAATTTATCAAGAATAAGGTGTTTCATACAGGATACTAGGCATTTCTCTATGACTTCCAGTTCAAATATTTTAAAGGAAAGCTTCACACTCGTTGGATGGGACATGATGAAGTGGACGTTATATTCAACAATGGAATAGTCAGATTGGTTACAGTATGTTATAGACATATTTTGGCACATCAACCCCAAACTTATATGTCGATGTATTAGGGCTCATCAACCCCTAAAAGAGTTGTTTCATACCCTAAAGGAACATAGACATCTGAATACATCATTCCCCAAAAGTTCCATCTGAGAAACCATCCAGAAATTACCTAAATTGAACCATACTAATTGTTCAACTGGAAAAGTGCGATGCATACTGAGTGGTACACTGCTAGGGTGCGATGCATACTGTTTAGGCCTTCTATAGGATGCGATGGGTGAGGATGGACAAATGTCTGGGACATGTGTCAGTTGTTTGCTTATGGAATCTTCTAGAAACTTCTCCTATGCCACTTGCCTCTCTGAATTCGCCCAAGGATGAATAAAGGATCTAGGAATTCATTTCCAACATCTTCTCTTGTGGAACCAATTGTAACAAGTGGAATGACACTAATCAAACCCCATGGATGACTCACACCTTGCAAACATCTATAAATGGATCTGCAATCCAAGAGATCAGAAGGCTGGAATATTTTGAATTGCAAGGAAGTGCTAATAGTTTGTAATTGTGGAGAGAGCATTGTATTCTTGTTGGTGTGATCTTGCTATTTCATGAGGTAAAGAAGGATTGAAGCTGGGAGGATGATGCTGGATTAGACAACTGGGTTGTAATTCTCCTTTCTATTAATAAAGCTCTTTAGGTTTTCTTCCATATGATTGTACAATTGTGAATGTTATCATTTGTGAATGCTATCATCTGTTCATTATATATTTGATTCTGTAATGTTTATGTTGTAATAGATCACGACGCTTTAACGATTCTTTGTTGTTGTACTTGTGAAGGTACTCTCCAAGTGTGTTAAGTACAGGGAGGAGTTGTAGGATCTGCCAAAGGAGAGAAAGATCAAGCAAGGGATTAAGTGGAAGTTCTAGGTTGGTCCTATTATCTTTCTCTTATCTATTACATAATGAAGAAATCATTGAATTGCTTTAAACTATTGTTTCTAGGGTAGCTGCCAAACCTAGAGGGCTAGCATTATTTAGGAATACTAGTTTTCCCATAAAAAAATTGGCGACTCCACTGGGGAATGAATAGATGTTTGTTTCTTGTTATTGTTTGTTCTATGTTCAATTTGATAAACTAAAGACAGAGTCTGAAGTCAGCCAGGTAGCCTTCGAACTGCTCTTGCTCTGCAATTGCATAGTAGATGAATGCTGCTTCAGTCGATCTCTGGTTTAGTTTATGAATTAAACATTTGACTTGCAAGCACATATAGATGCCCTTTTGGTATCTCAATAACCTCCTAAGCCCTCATCATTGTTCATCAAAACCCAACTTAATTCGTTGAAAAAATCTCCACATTTGAGACAAAACCCATTTCAGTTGCGCTCCCTAGACCATCGCACTGTCTTGCACTATGACTCAGTATGCATAGCACCTCTCGAGTGCAGTAAGTGTGATTCATCTAAATTTCTATGAAGCCTAGGTGCGATGATCGAATGAACTCTTTTTCCATCTAGAAATTGAGGGTTTTTTACTTGTTTTCAGTTTTGTTTGGTTGTTTTGTTGCAAATGAACAATGCCTTTCTACTGAAGCTTAGTTGCATCACTTAGATCAGCCTCAACTACAATAGGATTAGTGAATGTTTTTGTGTATTTGTTCCTCATTTACAATCCTTTGTCGAAAAGTTGTTTTAGTCGATTTGTCGCTCTGGTACAAAAAGTGTCGTAATTGTCGTTTTTTTCGAAAAGAGAAGCGTCGTAAATTATTCCTTCCCTTGACAATCGATTGAACTTTTCTTGATGCATTTGATTTGATTTTCTTTACATTCAAAGTGTCAAAAGAATTTTTGTTCAAAATTGAAAGTGTCGTTTTTTGAGTCTTCCTTTCTCTTTTGAAGAAGAAATTGTCAAAAATGTCATTTTGAGTGAAATATTTTAGATCTTTGTTGCATTTAGCATTTTTTGATTTGTGTGTGAAAAGATGATTTAGGGAAATGCACTAGTGTGTTCTCTTTTCTCTTTTCTTAAAAGCACTATTATCTTCTTTCCCTAGTAGCTAGGATTTCATTGCTCAAATAAAGAAAGATTGTTTATTATTGTAGATTGCATCTTAGGAATTTCAGATCATCATCACGCGATGAACCATTGAAAGGCAAACTCTAAACAAGATCAACTCTAAAATAAATTTCAATGAACCTAACAATGCTTTGGAACTTAATGCAACATATCTAGAGATCTAGGCTAGTGATGTGTTCCAGCGTCGTTAAAACTAGTGGCTATCGTTTTCATTGAAGGTTGGGTGATTCCTCCTCCTTGATACGACAAGTGCTAGCACAGACTTGTGCTCCCCGTACCGTTGCGTATATATTGGGAGACCATAATAGGCTTAAATCCTTTATCCATAGGAAACCGAGTCTACTGCCTTGTTGATCATAATGCACCGAACACAACGTTCGGGAAGATTGACTGCTATACATAAGTCCTTGGTAATTTCTCTTTAATTTATCACCAAGGTGTATATTGCAGTTTTACGATTGGTTTGGTAATCCCTTTGTCTAGATTTTCTAGAGTAGTCACTTTCATTCCTTTTTGACTCCTTAAAAAGAAAAGGTCCATCTGAACACTTGTCCTTTCAGGCTCTTTAAAAATCGAAAGCGACTAGAGTCATCTTTATCTTTTTCTCAACTCTTTAAAACTAAAAAAGCAAAGTTGCATCTAAAGTGTCTTTAAAATTAATTTACCACGAATAACATCCCTATTCCTTAATTGATCTTAGGTCGTGACATATGGAAACAAATCTAGAGTCCATTGATCAAGGAATCCCTTTTGATGGAAATCCTAGTCCTTTTCCTTCTTTTGGAAATATTGGTGCTCCTTATATGGCTAAATTGTCCCTTCCGAGATTTACCATTGGCTTGCCTGAATGGTTGTTTTCAACCTCTTTGGTTCAAAATGTCATGATTTCTCCACAATCGAGTACACCTTCAACTGGACAAAATCAACCTCCAGTTGATCCTGAAGTTGACACTTTTCCTTCTTCATCGTTTGTTTCCTCCTCCCCTTCTTACTCTTCTCTTGGTGAAAGTATTGATACTAGTAACTAGGTGGCTAAGAAGAAGAAGAAAGGGAAGAAGAAGAAGATGAAGCCATTTATTGAGGGGGCGACCAAGCAACCATTGCTTTGAATGCAACATCTGATGAAAATCCATCCGTTAAATCTCACAAAGTCAAATATCCATGCAAAATTTGTGTGGGAGACCATCTTCATTGAAATTGTCCTTACATTTCTTGGATTTGAGAAGAATGGTGTTCCCATTCACCCCATCCCATGTCATCAACCTTTGGAGATCATGTTAGTAACACACCATCAACTAGTGATAGTAAAGTTCATGGACAGAAGGGAAAGGTCAAGTTTCCATGTAGGTTATGTGAAGGGATTCACCCCTTTCACCTTCGTCCCTATTTGGATGAAGCCAAAAGAGTGTTGGATAACCTTCCTACTTCACCACAACAACTTCCATATGGTTACATGAAACTCTCCCTAAATCCTTCACTAGTTGATGAGCCAACTGACCAAAATCAACCGTCGGTTGAAACCACTCTCTAAAAGTGAATCCTATGAGTCTATACTTGACCAAAATCAATAGGTTGATGTAACATTTGACCCGATTTCACTTCAGCTAATTGTACCTTTCCTGAAGAGAGTGAAAATCATACCACTCAAGTTATTTTTATTTCCTCAGATTCAAATGAGCTTGGGGGAAATCCACTTGTTCCATCAAGACATGAGGAAAATCCTCTAGTTCTCGTAACTCAAGGGGTTAATTCTCCAGTTTCTACGGTACCCCCTCCAAGTAGTCTAGTCACGTTGATTGGGATCGACTGTCAGGATCTTGCCTTCATTCTTATGTGCCTTTCCAGATCATAGTACAAGTTTGTAAAATGATTGTATCTGGCACTATCATAGACTAAGGTGCACCAATGAGTATCCTTTCCAACTAGTTGGCAAGCGCTTGGTTCGCCACCGCTTGTGTCTATAACACAGAATTTGTTGGGATTTAATAAAGGAACCAGTTGACCATTAGGGATCCTTCCTAAATTACCTATTACTTTGGGAGGGAAAACCGTTTATCTGAACGTGATGGTAGTCCCAGGCCCTTTAGATTACAATTTACTTCTTGGGCGTGACTATGTTTATGGCATGGGAGCTATTGTTTGAAAACTCTTTCGAGTGATTTGTTTCCCGCATGAAAGAAGGATTGTCACCATTGACCAGCTTTCATTTCCTGGTCCAAATATAGCTCTTAATCAACCATCATCCCTAAATGGTCCATTTATACCAATAGTATCATGCCCACCATAGGTTAATTATGTGGCAACCTGTTCCATACCTAGATTGACTGACGATCAATTTAGTGATGTTGTACATTATGTACTGGGGGCATTGGAACCCAATATTTCCTTTATGACCACTTATGAGTTGTGACCAAGAGTCTTCGAGGATAGTTCTTTTACTGTGTCAACCTCATTAAAAAATGAAACAATAGTGGTAAAGATAATTTTCCTTGTAGGTTATGTGATTGGTCTATCACACCATTCACCTTTGTCTATCTGGATGAAGCCAAAAAGGTGTTGGATAATCGTCCTACTTCACCACAATGACTTCCATATGGTTACAAGAGACTCTCCCTTTCATCAAGCTGGGGGCATGCAAACCAACTCAAGCATAATTTTTCATTTCAAGCTTGTGCAAACATGAAACTGAATCCAAGCATAGTTCCTTATGGTTCAAGCTTGTCTAAAAATGAACCCATTTTCAATTTTTAACCCTTGTGATTACCATTCTACCATCCTTTTCTATCAGATGAGCCTTCGTTGTTTTCATCCCATCACCACCATCTCTTTGGTGATCATACACTTTCACTTGTTTGTTCTATCCATTTTGAGGAACAATTGCGATGGGTGGTCTTATTAGCCAGCCTCTTCACATAAATCAACATGTTTTGAGAAGTTCCAATAGCACCAGAGCCAATTGCTACCCTAGACACCACTCATTGCCCAAAATAGAGTCCTCTTTAAACTCTTTTCAGACTCTTTAAACATGAAAATATTGTCGAGCGCTTGTCCTTTCCACCTCGTTAAAGTATTGGAAATGTCATCCCTCCTATATTATTTTATCCTTTTTCGGAACTGAGGGATTATTTTATGAAAAAGAACTTATAGAGTTTTCTTTTTGTCCCTTTTCAAACTCTCTAAACATGAAAAGGAATGAGTTATCCTTGTTCTTAAACTCATTAAAATAATAGCGACAAACTTGTCCATCTAGACAAAACCGAGTTTCATTGTCGCTAGACTCATTAAAATATTAAATAGTGTCAGGTTTGCCTGAAGGGCGAATTATAGAACAAGCATATGGTATCCTCCTCAAGCTTGACAAAAATAAAGAGGTCTTGGTCAGCAATGACTAGGGAAAATGGGGAAAAACCTTGAATAATTTATGGTAGCAAGTCGCTCTTGAACATGACACTTTCACTTCATCTCCATGATTGAGTTGGGTTGGGTTATTCTGTTCACCAATCATCATACCGTTGGTCTTTCATACCATCCATATTTTTGGGTTAATGCTACCAATTCATCTTAGTGTCGCCGACATGTTCAAGAGAAGTCATTCAATTGAGAAACGACCATCTAGTTAATGTCCTATACACTATAATACCTCCAACCTTCATTTTTCATGACCGCCATTCCCGAACCTTGTGTCGTCAATTCATTTTTACCTCCAGAAATCATTTGCTTCATTTCGTGTTGTAGAAGTGGGATACATCAAGGCCCTCCTATGACGAGTCGCTCCTTGCCAACATCAGCTCATTATCCAAGAAGTCGACTTAGAAACAACCCTTTCAGTGCTTTAAAGCTTGCATACATCAATGGCAAGTTTCTCACTTCTGGCGACAGGTTGACATCAATGGCCTTTGACTGAAAGATTTTACGTGGTTTTCGACATCGGATCATGTATTCACACCACGTGAATTATACTATAGTACCTTGAGGATCATTATCATTATCGGTGATCCCTCTCGCGTTTGTTAACAGATCACATCATTGGCTAGTAATCAGGCGATGTCTTTCCATGTTTGGCTTCAGAACATCACTTCATGGTTTGAATTGTACATCGGGCGAAGATTAAATGAGATTGAATACCCCGGATCTAGTTTCATCCATCCAGGATGCAATATATTCCAGGATATAAAAATATCAAATGTACAAAGGCTCTACACAGATGGTCATCCTAATCATGGATTGCAACTCTATTCTATAGAATCACGAGTCTGCATCTACAGACGACTATCTGATCTATGTACATGAAATGAAATTTATAAAGTTGAGCATGGGAATGCCTCCCTCAGCTAGATCATGAAAATCATATTATGATGATGTATTGCATTGTAACTTATGCAGGTCACCTTCCATTTTGAAACTTAGGATCCTCATGATAAAGCATTTCACTCGACATGAATATTTGCAGCCTCATGCTTTGGGGGGCAGCTGTTATAGACATATTTGGGCACATCAACCCCAAACCTATATTTCGTTGTATTATGGATCATCAACCCCTAAAAGATTTTTTTCATACCCTAAAGGAACATAGTCATCTCAATACATCGTTCCCCAAAAGTTCCATCTGAGAAACCATCCAGAAATTGCCTAAATTGAACGATACTAACTACTCCACTGGCAAAGTGCGATGCATACTGAGTGGTACACTGCCAGGGTGTGATGCATGCTATTTAGGCATTCTATAGTGTGCGATGGGCGAGGATGGATAAATGTTAGAGACATGTGTCAGTTGGTTGCTTATGGAATCTTCTAGAAACTTCTCCTATACCACTTGCCTCTCTGAATTCGCCCAAGGATGAATAAGGGATCTAGGAAAATCATCTCCAATCCCTTCTCTTGTGGAACCAATTGTAACGAGTGGAATGACACTAATCAAACCCCATGGATGACTCACACCCTTGAAAACATCTATAAATGGGTCTCCAATCGAAGAGATTAGAAGGCTGGAATATTGTGAATTGTAAAAAAGTACTGATAGTTTGTAATTGAGGAAAGAGTATTGTATTCTTGTTGGTGTGATCTTGCTATTTCACGAGGTAAAGAAGGATTGAAGCTGGGAGGATGATGCTGGATCAGACAACTGGGTTGTAATTCTCCTTTCTATTAATAAATCTCTTCAATTTTTCTTCCATATGATTGTAAAATTGTAAATGTTATTGTTTGTGAATGCTATCATTTGTTCATTATATATCTAATTTTGTAATGTTTATGTTGTAATAGATCACAATGCTTTGACGGTTCTTTGTTGTTGTACTTGTGAAGGTACTCTCCAAGCGTGTTAAGTACAGGGAGGAGTTGCATGATATGCCAAAGGAGAGAAAGATTAAGCAAGGGATTAAGCAGAAGTTCTAGGTTGGTCCTATTATCCTTCTCTTATCTATTACACATAGAAGAAATCATTGAATTGCTTTAAACTGTCGTTTCTAGGGCAACTATCAAACCTAGAGGGCTAGCATTCTTTAGGAATCCTAGTTTTCCCAGAAACGCAGTAGATGAAAATCGTACTTCCTTCCTAGTGATTGGACACCATTTGAAGTTAAACCACCATCCAACTTCTAAGGATGCCTTCATCAAACATATTTCTGATACATATGGTTTGATGGTTGTTGGTGTAGAGAATACTCCCTCTGCCTTCTATTAAATAT
>APFE030734186.1:1683-19095 GCA_000404065.3 Pinus taeda
GGTTGTGTTATATTCTTTCCACATAGTTAACAGGGGGTTTGAGGGGTACCCGTAACCCCACTTTATGGGGTCCGAGGCAACGCCCCAGAATATTTTGGTTTTGGACACTATGTTAGGTTGGGCGGACCCACCTATGGTTTTGTGCATGATTTTCGCACATCTTTTTTGGACGCGATGGTTTTTGGTCCATGGTATTAGATGTGATGGTTTTTTGGTCCATGGTATTGGACGTGATGGTTTTCGGTCCGTGGTATTGGATGCTTCAGCATGTATAAATATGTATTATAACATTGAAAGGAATATACTGAAAAATCAAGCTAGTAGTCCCGGTTTTGGGATCCAGGGGAAAATCTCTATGCATATGTGTTTTTATGTGTTATTCTCTCACATTGTTTATTTTTCTGTGATTTAGAATTTGTATGCAGGTAATTTCTGTACGGGGTTAAAACCTACAAACGCGACCCATAGACCCAAATGAAGGAGTTGCGTAAACTGGATTTCAGGGGTGCAGACAAGGTCGAGGTGGAGGAGGACCTGGACGAGGTCACGGACAACTGATATGCTACAATTGAGGAGGGCCAAGAAATTATGCCGATGATTGTACGAACCCAATGCATCCATCATGTCTGTATTGTACCTTGTTCGATCATGAGACAGAGGATTATCGTACACTGATAGCTAGGATACGTGACAAGGGAGCGCTACCACGTCTCCTGACTCAGAACCTGTAGATGATGAGGTTTGAGCCATGCGAGGAAGACCCAAATGTGAACATTGTGCTCTGAAGCGGAATCGAGATGATAAAGGAAAATCGCTCGAAGATAGTACTTGGGTTCGCAAGTCTCTGACGAAAGAAGCAAAGGTTGATTTGGAGCGCACTAAGGAAACCTTCATGGAAGCTAAGAAGAGCTTCACTGATGCCTCCACTTTAGGAAGAAAAGATAGATCGGAGCTAGAAATGGACCCATATATGCTTACGATGTTCCTAGAAATGTGCATGAAGCTACTGTGTGACAGTAAGGCTATAAAAGGATTGTAGGAACTCATTAAAAGATGTGTTGGGACCACGCCAGGAGAATTGTGAGTAGCCCAGAAGATTGGAAAACACAAGACTAGGACAGGGAAAGAAATGAGGCTAACTGCATAGATTGGAGAATATGAGATGGACCAAGTAATTCTAGATTGAGGATTAGACGCGAATATGAGATGGACCAAGTAATTTTGGATTTAGGATCAGAAGTAGACATGGGAGCACATGGGGAGGCCTATGCTGCAATGGTGTCCTATCTAGCTGCGAATGGAAACCAACAAAATATAATACCTATGGGGATATTGCAGGGAATCACTGTGGATATTGATGGAATGAGTGCGCTAGCAGACTTTGAAGTGATAGAGAATGTTGATGACAACAATCCCTACCCTGCACTCTTAGGAATTGATTGGGCCACTGACATGAATAGGGTGATTAATCTAAAGAAGCACAAGATGATTCTTGAGAAGAAGTCTCTGCACGTAGTTATACCCTTAGACCTTGTTGAGGGATCATGCTACACAAAGTTGGTGCGTGACTATGACAGTGACGATGATTGGACTGCATCTACAAAATAACCACGCAAGAGCAAGACTACATAAATCCCACTGCCGTTGGACAAATTTCATGAGAGCGCGAAATATCTTGCACTTTAGATTCAAATGAGGAGATAAAGTAATGGTAGAATCGGTTACACGAGGTAACCACGCTGAACTGTAATATGATGACAAGATCATTGCACTGCATATCGACAAAAGTGAGGAATGTGCCTACTTATGATGGGTTAAGTGAGGTAGACACTTTCCTGGATAAGTTTGAAAGGGAGGTGCCGGAAAAGGAATGGTTCCAGGCTTTGAATTGGGTACTGCGTTCTACACCTGTGAGGTGGTGGGGTATGCACAAAGGGAGCTTTGAGGGTTGGTGTGAATGTAGGGGAATAATGCACACACATTTTGGAAACCCTAAGATGCGGCTAGCAGACAAGGATGATGGATAGGATGATTCGCACGCACACCTAGCCAAATGGATGAAGGTCTATGGAGAAAAACTACAACCTGAGTGGGTGCACCTATTCTGTCATACCCTAGATGTTATACCCATGAATTGGTATATAGAGATGGAGCTCTGCCATGGGACAAGTGAATGGGATATCCTGCGCAAAGGGTTCATGATGAACCTCAGTTTTGAGGATAGATGGTGGGAAAATGTTGATGAAGTGCTACAAGAGGTAAAGGAATCTATCTTTAGGATACCATAGGATCCAGTAGAATTGATTCAGACCGAATGGGCTACTCAGCTGAGCTACACATTGGAATGTTATAATGTAAGCACTGAAGAAGAAGATGAAGTTCCGCAGAAAGTTAACATTCCATAAACAAAAGGCCATTGCGAGGTTCAAGGACCATAGATTGAGAACCCTGACATCACTGCATCGGCAAAAACAAAGCAGGTGAACATTTGTAAGGAGGCCGAACCTATGTTTGCAACGCTAAATGACTAGTGGGATGAGGTGACGGTGGATAAGGTCGCTGAGTTACTCTGCGAGTACTAGGACTTATTCCCGACCAAGTTTATGGATATAAAGGGAATCATTGGAGATTTAGCAATGATGAGGATCATGTTAAAACCTGACGTGAAGCCAGTTAAGCAGAGGCCTTACTACTTAAATTCGAAATATATGGAGAAGGTTCGTGTAGAACTAGACAAAATGTTCATAGCAGGAATCATTGATCTGGTGGAAGAACCCGATTGGGTAAGTCCAATGGTGGTGCAAGAAAAGAAGTAGAAGGACGAGATAATAATATGTGTGGATCTAATAAAATTGAATGATGCTTGTGTCACGATCCATTCCCAACTCCATTCACAGATGAGGTGTTAGACAATGTCGGTGGGCAGGAAGCATATTCTTTCACTAATGGGTTCTCAGGGTACCACTAGATCAAAATTTCACTAGAGATAGGAGCAAGACAACCTTCGCAACTGAGTGGGGCTACTTTCAATACAATATCATGCCATTTGGGTTGAAGAATGTGTCGACCATATTTTCACGTGTGGTTGTTGCAGCATTTAAGGAATATATTCACAAGTTCTTGGAGTTTACTTTGATGATTGGGCTGTATTTGAGCTGGTTAAGCACCATGTAGCGATCTTACGCTTGATGTTGGATACCTACTAAAGATACGAAATCGCACTTAACCTCAAGAAATGTATGTTCTTGGTTCCTTTCGGGAACCTGTTGGGACATGTGGTTTGCAGACAGAGGTTGATGGTAGATCTCGCGAAGATTGCAGTGATTCTAAATTTGGAAGCGCTATGAAGTGTGAAACAACTACGCGCTACCCTGGGACATACGGGGTACTACAAGAATTTCATCAAAAGCTATGATGAGACCACGGCGCTGATGGAAAATCCGTTGAAAAAAGATGTCACGTTTTGCTGGAATGATGACCGTAAGCAAAGCTCAGATGTATTGAAAGAAAAGATGGTCACTGTGCCGATCTTGGTCCTCCTAAACTAGGACAAGGAGTTTCATGTCCATGTTGACGCATTGTGTATAGTGTTGGGAGCGATACTCACATAGGATGGTGGCAAGGGCTTGGACCACCCTATCTCATTCGCAAGTCGCAGGTTGTCTAAAGCAGAAGAGAACTATTCCACCACTGAATGTGAGGGACTGGCTATGGTGTATGTGCTCCAGAAATATCGACACTACTTACTAGGGGAACACTTCAAAATGTATATAGATCATTCCGCACTGAAATAATTGATCAATAAGCTTGTGTTTGGGGGCCACATATGTAGATGGATTTTATTGTTCCAAGAATATGATTTTGAAGTTGTTGTGAAACCTGGATGACTGAACGTAGGACCGGATCACTTACCGCACATTGAGATAGGCGAGGAACCTACTATTATGGAGGAAGGATTACTTGACACACAACTCTTTGTTGTGCAGGTATTAGATGGACATTTTTAAGATACAATCCACTTTCTTATGATTGGAACTGCGTCAAAAAAGTACTCTGTCCAACAGAAGAAGGAACTAGTTGTGCCTGCGGGATATTTCTTTGTTATTTTGGGGAACCTATATAAGATGGGCAATGATGAGATACTGCAAAGGTATGTACCTAAATTGGAAAGAATTCATATCCTCGCGGACGTGCATGGGGGCTCTGTGAGAGGACATTATGCAAGGAGAGTGACTGTGCAGAAGATTCTCCACACAAGGTTATGGTGGCCGACCCTTCATCAGGATTCAAAAGCACATTGCAAGCCTGTGATGTATGTCCAAAAATAGGTAAACCATCATGGAGGGATGAGATGCCTTTGAATCTACAAATGACACTGTAACCTTTTGAAAAGTGGACGATCAACTTCGTAGGACCTATCAAACCTCAAGGAAAAATGGGCTCGAGATATATTATCACTGTGACAGAGTACCTAACTTGTTGGGCAGAAGCGCAGCCAGTAAAAGGTTGCATGACTGCCACGACCGTGAAGTTTCTATTTGAACATGTATTGACACGATTTGGATGTCCGAAGATCTTGATGAGTGATCATGGTACACATTTCCTGAACGAGATGATCATTGCGCTAACCGAAGAGTTTCAGGAGTATTATAAAAAAACCACACCGTATCACCTACAAGCCAACGAGATAGTAGAAGCATTTAACAAAGTACTAGAGACTTCACTAACCAAAGTATGCAACGTGCCATGAAGTGATTGGGACCTACATGTACCTGCAGTATTATGGGCTTGTAGGATGACATGCAAGAAACTATGGGACAGACACCTTTCCGGCTGGTCTATGGAGTGGAAGCCGTAATGATGATGGAATATATTGTGCCTAGTTTGCACATAGCAGTGCTCATAGGTATGATGGACCACGGAGCACTGGAGGAAAGACTCGCGTAATTGGAGGAACTCGAGGAAGAACGATTTCTGGATGGCTTTCACCAATAGGTAAAAAAGCAGCGTGAAAATCCCTGGCATGATCGACATATTAATTTGCACACCTTCAAGGTGAATGATTTGGTGTTACTATAGGATAGTAAGTTTGATAAATTCCCAAGAAAATTCAGAATGCATTGGCTAGGACCATATGTTATTAAGGAGGTCACAAATGGAGGTGCGATGCAGTTGGTAAATTTAAATGGAGAACCTTTTCCAGGAATATTGAATGGTAGTCAGTTGAATCCATACATGGGTGGCCCAACTATTTAACTAGCCCACCAAAGCATAGTATTAGCATTCCAGGTAGCTGAATGGAGGCACAGTACTATAAATAGATGCAGAGAACGCAGGAGAAGATACAGGGAAGAAGTTTAGCTACAACGATCTCTCAACAACGTGTGTAGCAGATATAATAGGTAGCCGCTTAGTGCATTTCCAACCTTGCAAGGGTTCAGGCAGAGTTGGGAGGTCTCTGCGCGAAGACCTCTTGACTGACATAGTGAATTAAGGTCTTGTCATGATGTTTGTATTGGGGGCCTATTGGGCACAGGATCCCCCAAGGCACGTTTTGCGGATTAAAGCCCATATTTTGACCAAATCTGATGTAAAGACTCCGCATTTTGTGGGCGTGGAGCACGAATATTGTCAATGAGCCATAGGGTTGTCCACCCTCATTTTTGTAATGTAATGTTAGCTTTAGAAATCTACCCATGGTTCGCGAACCATGGGATTGTATAAATAGAGTGAGGCTCTAAGTTGTAAAGAGGAGAATGAAGGAAGAAGAATTGAGTCTTATCTAAGTGTAGAGTCAAGTGTTCAGGTTGAAGAGTAGGAGAAGGCTCTACAGCTGAGTGTGCAGAGGCCTAGTAGTGTGCAACTAAGTGTGTGGACCCCTGCAGCTGAGTGCACAGGGCGAGTCGAGTCTGTAACCTTTGGAGAAGTAATAAAGAAAAGTTTTACATCATTTATGTGTATCTTTTTCCTGTTTTGTGCATTGAATGTATCAGATATAGATTGCATTTCTATTTTTTATATAATGTGCGAACGTATATGAATCTGTTGATAAAGTGAATATAAGATTAAGTATTTGTTTACATGAAGATAACCAACTGTTATAAGAAAGAAGATAAGTAAGATCCGCAGTATAACTTGGGGAAGTAGCGCAGATCGTTGCTACGGCAGTGTGAAATCACCTCAACCCTTGGTTAGGGCTGCACAAAGGTGATTATAACAGATCGTGAAGGTCTTGCAAGTCAGGACAATGCTCAAAGTGACCTGCATGAAGGTATTCACAGTTGGACTAAACTGACCTCTCAGACATCTCAAGGGTGTGGAAACTTGGTTCCAGCATCCCCCCATACTGCTTTGAGTGAGACCTCAGTCCGTGCTTCGCGAGATGTTTCCATAAGGGCTATTAGTACCACGATTTGTTTGGTTAATTAACTCTGGACCTAGGTTAGGCCCCCTAAAGCCAACAATCTATCCAAAAAATGATTGCATACTTTTTTTGTTATATGGGGGAGAAATTTTTGAAATTTCTTTTATTCTATTCGAGTCAATGTAAATTAGTTTTTTTGGCACAATGAATCCTAAAAGTTTCCCTTCACTAAGAGCGAAAAAATACTTTTTCAGATTTAATGAAATCCCATGTTTTCTATAGCATTCAAATATTTGTCTTAAGTCCTGCAAATGATTATTTCTATTTTTTGAATAAATAGTAATGTCATCCAGATAAAAAACAACCATTTTGTTTAACATACCTTTGAAAGCTATATCCATGGCTCATTGGAATGTGGCCCCTACCTTTATTACACCGAATGGCATTTTTTGGTAGGCATAAGTTCCCCATTTAGTTTTGAAAGTAGTCTTTCGCCTATCATCTGGGTGGACCATGATTTGATTACATCATGAGAAACCATCTGTTGGAAATAATACCGAGAGGGGGGTGAATCAGTATTAGTCAAATCAATAACTTTTCCTTTTCATATTCTAATTTATATACACTACTTCAATGAAGGTAACTCGCATGTACATGCAACTGTATTTAAGGTAACCAGCGTAAATCCAACAAACTTATGATTAAGTTAATTCATCATATGTTGATCTTTAATGAATGCATTAGTACTTCTTTAACCATATAAACATTAACCATATGTAGTAATAACAAAACAAACCATCACACATAAGAAACACACATGAACACCAAGATTTAAGGTGGAAACCAAATGCGGGACAAAAACCACCTACTGTTGTCTTCTTTTAATATAAGAAAAAACTATTTAAAATCTTGTACTGGTGTAGACTTATACCAGTACGTAGGCACCCCCCTGTAGAAGGATACAAGCTTCTCTCATTCTCCAGCTTCTATTGGAATGGAGCTACAACCCCCTAGCTTTTGTATTAGTTGATCTGTTTACTAGTGCGTAGGTGCCAGCCTACTGAAGGCTCCAACCTTCACTCGTTTTCCAGTTGTTATTGGAAGGGAGATCTAACCCACTGGCTCCTGTAGTGGCCTATATGTTTACCAGTACATAGGCACCGACCTACATAAGGCTACGACCTTCTCTCTTCCTCCAGGGACCACGTTTCATAAATTTTCAGATTGGGTACTCCTGGAACACAACACTACAATATGAAGGCCACGTTTCATCCAATTTTCATTCTGGACCCATCAACAACATTGAAGCTCAAAATCAATCACCACTGCAATACAACCATCAAATACATCTGCATTAACCAATCGTTGAAACTTAATCATCAATCTCTGAATCACCCACAACTGAATTACTGAAGGCCCATCATCACTGAAGCAAATCTCAATCAACCAATATGAACATTCAAAATACTGTCATCAAAACAAAGTCACCAGAACACAAAGCGGAACCCAGAACTCTGCAACAATGACTAGAACCAACTGCACATTCAAATATCATATTTTATAATGTATACGCTACTCTGATGAGCCGAACCGGTGTGTATACATGCTTTTACCAAAGTGAACTAGCGTACAGATCTGCAAATAATAACTTAAAAAACTTCACAACTATTTCAGAATTTAGTCATACCCAGATCATAACATTTGCAGAATAAAACATGCGTCAATATTCAGATCTAGACTATCCATGATCAAACCACATAATGATAATACATTTAAGGTCTTAAGATCTTGATCCATCATCCATCATCAACCACATAGGTGCATCCTTAGTTCATATTAATAAAAGCATCAGAAACCCATAACCTGCATACTTGATCTCACACTTCATTAGATATTCAAATACTTGCACACCTGGCTTAATGATCTTCTCCTCTTTATATACTCTTAGGCCTTTCTCAATACCTTGGACCAAAACTACTTAGGATCAGTACCTTGGACCAAATACCTAGGGTCAATACCTTGGAACAATACCTTGGATCAAAATACCTTGGACCAAATACCTCAGACAAAAAACTTGGTTTTCCAACATGTACACGCTTGTCCTCCTGTGAAAGTGCGTGTATATGTTATACACTCCTTTTGTTCTGTTAACCCACGTGTATATGCTCCTTGGAAAAAGTGAACCTGCGCATACCTCTCTTTCTTCATTCTTTGGAATCTGATCTGTAACCCTTTGCTGCTGTATTGGGAACTGCCATCTGAGTGAGTTGCCATCAAGGACAACACCTGTATCATAATGGCAACAATCTCCCCCTTTGGACTTGATTGCAATAGTAACACCAATACACTCTCTGCCTTTGACATCAAGGGAAAAGGGCGGATCACTATATCCTCCCCCTTTAATATACATTATGCTGTCCATGCTCCCCCTGAGTACATGTTGAATTCTCTGATTGAGCTCCTGCTGAGATGCACTGAAACTAACCATGCTCCCTCTGAGAACATGCAGAGTTTTCAAAAATATTCTCTAAAAGAATAACATGACTCTATAACTCAACTATGTGAGTATGACCTTCCTATCACCAATTATTCATACGTACATTCATCTCCCAACCAAGTGGGGATATACCAAATTTGGCTCATCCACCCAACCAAGTGGAAATATACCAATTGTTTATACATGACTGAAATAGAAATTATTACATCATCCTTCCCATGCATAGTGGGGTTACAAAATAGGTATTTTCATGAACTTCACATCAAATGATGTTATAACAAGGACCAACAGTCTAAACAAGACCATGATAGTCATCAACAACTATCATACACCATGTATGATCTGCACCATAAGCATCTGTCAACGACATCCAAACCTATAACCTATATATGTCCATCATCAGTTCTGAAGATATGACAAAGTAAATATCATCAACCCGTGACTAAGTATGTTGTATATAGATATCAACTCATCCTCATGATCTCATCAAGATCAACTTGCTTCATTTCCTTAATAGAAAGAGCCTTATCATAACCTTCCATGAATCAACTAAGCATATGTCATATCTCCAAGCAGTAACACAAAATCATTCACATTATATCATATGTGAAAAGACCATAGTCATCACATCATCATCAAGAACTGCATGATCTTTCACAAGAACCCTTAATATATCAACCATGTATCATCACTAGTGGACATCCTACATCTGATAAGCATCGACCATGATAATCAACATATGTGAGTATCAACCCATTATCATAAGGTAAGAACTCCTCATCATTATGTGTCTAAGTAAGCCATGTTTTCGAATATCCATGTCTTCAAATAGCCATGTCTTTATGTGACCCGCAATAACACCATTCTCTTGGCCAAAAATATTTATCAATATGCAACTTAAGTAATCATCCATGTAACCGAAATACTATATATCCATCAAAGAGATGGCAATATGTATCTAGAAAATCATAAGCTCATGTTCATTTGTCAATATTTCTTGATATCAACAACAACAACAATCCTCAACCATGTGAGAGCCAAGAACTTTAAGAATCTTGCATCATAACTGCATCTTTGAAGGCATGATGACAACAACATATAAAAAAATGAGTGGCTCATCATTAAATAATGAACTTGTGTACTCAAGCTTTATACTTCTCCTTATCCTTATGAAGCTCACCATGTAAGAAAAATGTACTATATGCATCATCAAAAATTCATCCACAATCATCCATAAATCTGATCTGAATAACAACTATGTAACCCCAAGAAATACAAGTATCATATGAGATTTCATCATGGGCAACTCATAACTATCAAATAGAAAGATGTATCATTTAAACACTTTAGCCACATAAGCATCATCATCATTGATTAGGTACCAAAGACTTATAAACATAATGAAAACAATGCTTTATTAGAAGCATAGCATGTTCTCCCACTGAACCTGTTTCAACTGTTCACTGTTAGATCCGATCATTGCATATATCAGTAAGAAGTATCAAAGCATCATCATCAATCATATATAAATCAAGTTATCAACAACTTGTGAGGATAAAAATAACTTCTAAATAATATCCATAGATTGTCGTCTTCATCAATCAGAACAGAACAAAATAGGTATTTGATAATTGATTGAACCATATTAGACCCCTTTTTCTTGAGTTTGTCCCACTGCTTTTTCCTCAAAACGCCATATACGCAACTGTGCGCTTCGAATTGGCGTATATACGCAACTTGTCTTCATGCTAACTGTGTATGAGAATTGAAATTCTGAAGTTTCACACATTCAGCTCCCTCTGAGTCTGTTATGTTTGTATACTCTGCTATGACACATATTTCTGATAGTACTTCCTTTTTCTTCCATATCGTTGAGTGTGATGATGTTTTCTCCCTATGGTATGGTGGCCGAAATTTTCTCATTCATTCCTTTGCTATATGTCCAAACTTG
This sequence comes from Pinus taeda, assembly GCA_000404065.3. Classification (NCBI taxonomy): domain Eukaryota; kingdom Viridiplantae; phylum Streptophyta; class Pinopsida; order Pinales; family Pinaceae; genus Pinus; species Pinus taeda. Next base: position 12,496 of record APFE030734186.1, read on the forward strand.
TTACAAGCATAACATCTTACATGTTTCATATTCCTTCTATAGTAGTCAATGGCTTTGTGACCAAACATATTGCAAGAAAAACAATATCCCTTCAAGTACCTAGAAGTTGATGATCTTTCTATGTGACGGTCTTGAACCATTCTACTTCTGCATCTCACTGCAACATGTCCAAAATTATGACATATAAAACATTCAACATTATTCATCAGAGGAAATAACCAACTATCTCTTCCACAGTTAGGAGTAAAATATTTCTTTGAAGACTTTCTTTCCTTAGTTGTTGATGGGGTTGACCTCTCATCTCCTTGTTGAGCATTTTAGATTTTGCATTAGAGTTCCTTGCCTCACCTTGTGAGCTAGATTCTTCTTCAATAGATTCATGAAAACCAAGACCAGTTTTTATGGTAGGAGACCTTTGATTCCTAAGAATATTATCCAAAATCTTAGTACTTCCTTGAAATCATAACAATTTATCCTTTTCTTCTAATTTACCTTTTAAGATATTTACCTCAACTTGATATTGCTCTTCCTTTTCTAGATATTACTTCTTCAAGATTTCTTCAGCCTTTCTTCCTTCTTCCACTTGTTGCCTTAATTTGAGAATCTCATTTTCTTGTTCTTCATCTGCTTGAGGTATTTCTTCATTCTTCTTATTTTCTAGATCTTCTTTTAGAGATAGGATCTTCACTTCAAGACTTACATAGTAAATGGATCTATATTTAAGTCTCTTGATTGTTATACAGATAATTTATTTCATTTCTTAATGATTGCACTTTGTTCCATAGCTTTTGACATTGATCTTCCTTTTCCTTATACTGCTTCCTTAATTTGTTTCCTTCCTCTAGTTGTACTTTTAATCTGGTAACTTCTTCTTTGAAGGCACACTCCCTTTTGTTAAATAGATCTTGTTGATCTCTGATTTTATCTATCCGTCTTTTAATTTCTGTCTCTATGTTTCTTTCACGATCACTTCCAATATCTCCAATATTGTATGAACAAAGAAAAATATCACTAGAAGACCAAACATCTGTACCTGATGCTTCATTTGCTTGTCCATCTTCAATCTGAGGTGATTTAGAATCTGAATACTTGCTTGCACCTAACGACCAATTGTCTCTCCTGTTGTCACTATTCCTTTGAGCTGTCTTCTTCTTCTTAGGCACTTTCTTCTTTAGCTTCTTTCCCATTGTTCTATGGATCTCCTTCAAGCAATCAAGCTTCTACCAAAGGACCTGCTTTGATACCAATTGTTGGAAATAATACTGAGAGGGGGGGTGAATCAGTATTAGCCAAATAAATAACTTTTTCTTTTCATATTCTAATTTATATATGCTACTTCAATGAAGGTAACTCGTGTGTACACACAATTGTATTTAACGCAACCACGTATATCCAACAAACTTATGGTTTTGTCAATTCATCATATGTTGATATTTAATTAGTGCATCAGTGCTTCTTTAACCATATAAACAGTAACCATGTGCAGTAATAACAGAACAAACCATCACACATAAGAAACACATATGAACACCAAGATTTAAGGTGAAAACCCAATGCAGGGAAAAAACCACCTACTGTTGTCTTCTTTTAATATAAAAAAACCTGTTTACAATCTTGTACTGGTGCAGACTCATACTAGTACGCAAGCACCTACCTACAGAAGGCTGCAACCTTCCGTCATTCTCAAGTTTCTACTGGTAGGAATCTATAACCCCCTAGCTCTTGTACTAGCCGGTCCGTTTACTAGTACATAGGCTCCAACCTTCACTCATTTTCCAGCTATTACTGGAAGGGAGCTCCAACCCCCTGTCTCTTGTACTAGCCGATATATTTACCAGTACGTAGGCGCTGACCTATAGAAGGTTATGACCTTCTCTCTTCCTCCAAGGACCACGTTTCATAAATTTTCAGATTGGATACTCTTAGAACACAACACCACAATCTAAAGGCTACGTTTCATCCAATTTTCATTCTGGACCCATCAACAACATTGAAGCTAAAAATCAATCACCATTGCAATAAAACCATAAAATAGATTTGCATTAACCACTCAACGAAAATCAATCATCAATCTCTGAATCACCCACAACTGAATCACTAAAGGCCCATCATCACTGAAGCAAATCTCAATCAACCAATCTGAACATTCAGAATACTGTCATCAAAACATAGTCACCAGAACACAGAGCAGAACCTATAACTCTGCAACAACCACTGGAACCAACTGTACATTCAAATATCATATTTCATAATGTATACGCTACTCTGATGAGCCGAACCGACATGTATACGCAAATACTAACTTAAAAAACTTCACAGCTATTTCAAAATTCAGTCATACCTAGATCATAACATTTGTAGAATAAAACATGCGTCAATGTTCATATCTAGAATATCCATGATCAAACCACATAATGATAATACATTTAAGGTCTTATGATCTCGATCCATCATCCATCATCAACCACATAGGTGCATCCTTAGTTCAGATCAAGCAAAGAATCAGAAACCCATAACCTACATACTTGATCTCACACTTCATCAAATATTCAAATACTTGCACACCTGACATAATGATATTCTCCTCCTTATATACTCTTAGGCCTTTCTCAATACCTTAGACCAAAACTACTTAGGACCAATACCTTGGACCAAATACCTAGGGTTGATACCTTGGACCAAATACCTTGGACCAATACCTTGGCTCAACACACCTTCAACCAAATACCTCAGACCAAAAAATTGGTTTTCCAACATGCATGTGCTTTTCCTCCTGTGAAAGTGCATGTATACATTATACGCTCCTTTTGTTTTGTTAACCCACGTGTATACACTCCTTGGACAAAGTGAACTTGCATATACCTCTCTTTCTTCGTTCTTTGGAGTTTGATCTGTAATCCTTTGTTGCTGTACTATGAACTGTCATCTGAGTGAGTTGACATCAAGGAAAACACTTTTATCATAAATTATGCCAACACCATCAAAGAAAGACACAAGTTCAGAACCAACAACTGATCATAAAATCTGTTCCATAGTGGGTAGTGGGAAATTATCATTTTGACTGCCCTTATTGAGATTCCTAAAATCTATACAAATGCAAATATCACCATTTCTCTTCCTAGCAATTACCAAGTTGGAAACCCATCTTGAATGCCTAACATGAAAAATTATTTTAGTCTTAAGGAGTTTATTCAATTATGTTTTGATTTGATTTTGTAAGTTCGGATGAATTTTCCTTATTTTTCGTTGGACAAGTTTATCATTAGATGTCATCGGAATTGTGTGTTGAATGATAGAGGTGTCAAATGTTTTGAGATCTTTGTAACTCCAAGAAAAAATATCCTTATAGTTTTTTAACAAATGACTGAAGGATAATTGTTGGGGTTATAATCCCCCCCACAGTAGGCTTTGGGGCTCAAAGACCAAGTTTTGGTCAAAGATGTTGTAAAACTCTGCGTATTGCTGGTGCGAAGTGTAAAATTGAGTCGTAGGATTGTCCACCATAAACATTGTATTGTAAATTAGAGTAAAGTCAACCTACCCATGGTCCGTAGACCATGGGATTGTATAAATAGAGCGAGGCTCTAAGTTGTAAAGTTAGAAATGAAAAGAGGAATAGATGAATAGCGAAGGAATGGTTCGAGCTTAGAGTAGAGTTCTAGGTGTCTTGGGTTGTAGGAGTACGAAGAGGCTCTGCAGCTGAGTGCGCATACCCTTGTAGCTGAGTGCGCAGGGCGATGTTAGGTTTGTAAGAAAGATTGAAGATTAATAAAAGATAAGTCAATTTCTATTCATGTGTATTTGTTGTGAATTATCTTCTTTATGTTTGTAATCGGTTATGTATTGCAGGCACTGATATAATTGATATATATGTTGTAATAACCATAAATCTTACACACACAAGTCAAGTAATCAGTTATTAACAAGGAACGTGGGTATTAAATGGGTCATGCCCCGAGTAGGGCTACGGGGAAGCTGCACCATAGGTTGCGAAGGGATTGCAAGTGCGCGCAATGACCGGTCAGACCGCGAACCTATAAAAGCCCATCAGACATCCCCAGGGTGTGGAAACCTAGTTCTAGCACCCTCCCATACCACTTCGGGTGAGACCTTTGTCCATGCTCTATAGATTATTTCCAGAAGGGCCAATAGTATCAGGATTTTCTTGGCTGAATCACCTCTGAACCTGGGTCAGGCACCACTAAGCCAAAAAATGGTTCTGTTGCTGGGACAGGGATTTGCATAAAGGATGTTTGATGTCATGCCAATGGAACCCTACAAAGAAAGAAATTGAAGAGTGGTTGGACAAGAAGATTCACGAGTTCGCAACACAGGAAAACAAAAATCCACAAGTATCTAAGGAATAGTGGTTGGATCGCTACTTGTACACTGAAATCCACGAGATTTTTTTTGCATCTTTTCTGTTGGAGTTGTATGAGTGGATCATGAAGTTAGCAGACAACAAAGGAAGGTGTAGGATCAACAAACCAATAGTGTGGACTCCGGAACTAGTGCGCAGACTAGAAGCCTTAGAAGATAAGATAGTGCAAGCTGTGGACCACCGGCTCAACCGAATAATAGGAAGATTTATCCCAAAGTTCACGACGGTGGACACGACCATCAGTTATAGCGATGCAACATGACGTTTTTTGAAGGGACTGTGAGGCAAGTATATTAAATCTTTGAACACTTGGATTAAGATGATGTTATGTGAAAAGCAAGTTATGCGAATAAATTAATGCTTGGGACTACGCGGAGCGGAAAGATCTACATAAGCAGAAGTAGTGAAGAATTAGAAAACAGTCCCTTAATTTCACCCTCGTGAGAGAGCGAGGATGAGCTCACGAAGTTTTCTTCGAGAAGCGCACTCAGTTTGATAAGGCAACAGATTCTGCATTTACCACTTCCACCCACACTGCTAGCTACTTCACCCCCCTCACCTCCATCTGCACCCACTCCACCTTCGCTACCTCCATAGTTTAGTATGGCGAGCACGATCAAACTACTAGCATTCAGAGGAGTAGGGAATGAAGATTCGGAGCAATTCCGGTTCATAGTAAGAGTAGTATGGGAAGCACAAGGAATCGTGGATGATAATATCAAAAAGGCTATGCTGGTGAGTGCACTACAAGATTGTGCATTAACGTGGTATATCAAGCATTCTAATGACCACCCGAATGCTGGAATTGTAGAGATCCAGAATGCATTGAACAGGGAATTTAGTAGGTGAAAATAAGAGATGTAGTCAATCATCAGGTTTAAAGAGATTGTGATGCTTCCAGGTGAGATAACCTGGGATCTGGACAAAAAGCTAAAGAGTACAATCCGTGAAGCCGATATGATGTTAACGGACAAACAACATCATGCATGATTTGTGGCCTCACTTATGCCACACTTAAGGACAATGCTACCACAACAAAAGCTTTCCACCCAGGCCGAAGCGTTGGAGATGGCAATGAGGTTGCATGAGAAACCTATACAAGACCTTGGATTGGGAGTCCAGCAGATTGATGCACATCTACATAATCTAAGTCTGGAAATGCAAAGTTTGAAATAGGATAGGGCACCTCTACTAGAGGCCCGTGAAGAAGTATGGTGCACAAAATGCAAAGGCCAATACCATGACAAAGATCACTGTCTAGTGTTCGCGAACTACCTGGCAGGAGGAGGGCCAATGCCATTAAGACTGGAGGCACAGGGGGGCCAAGTGTGACATCTGCATTATGGTGTACGATTTTCCAGATAGGAGGGAAGCATACCACAGATAATTGTCATCTATTGCAGAAGTATACGCAAATGTCCCAACATTTGTTTTGTAATTTCTGCAGGTCGATAGGCCATGATGAACACACCAACCTAAGCTATGAAATAATGATGGATTGGACCCCTACCTACAGGGTACAGGTAGAAATGAGAGCTCTCGACCCAAATGTAGGGATGGCGCACACTAGGTTTCAGGGGCGCGGTCAGGGTTGAGGTGGAATGGGACCAAGGAGGGGTCATGGATAGATAATCTGTTAAAATTGCGGAGGGCTAGGCTAGTATGTCCGTGATTGTATGAACTCGACTAGGATATCATGTTGGTACTGTACTCAGTTTGATCATGAGGCAAAAGATTACCCTTTGCTGATAGTGAAGATGTGCGAAAAGGGGGTACTCTAGCCCCCTCCAACCCATAATTTACAAATGCTGAGGTTTGAACCACGCGAAGAAGACCCAAATGTAAACATGATGGTCAGGAGTGGTGTGACAAAAGGAGATGATAAAGGGAAGCAGCCAGAAGAAAGCGCATGGGTTCACAAGGCTCCTACAAAGGAACCTGAGTTTGATTTAGAATGCACGAAGGAGACATTCATGGAAGCTAAGAAGAGCTTCACGAAGGCATCCACTTCAAGTATTAAGGATCAACTAGAACTAGGGATGGATCCTTCAATGCTCACTACCTTTCTAGAGACATGCATGAAACTGCTGCGTGACAACAAGGCAGTCAAAGGACTACATGAACTTATCACTAGGTGTGCGGGGACAGGAGAACCACGTGTGGTCCAAAAACTTGGAAAGCATGCATTACGCACAAGAATGGAAATGAGGTTGACTGCA
>APFE030734186.1:30239-45752 GCA_000404065.3 Pinus taeda
CCCAAAATCATTATGCGGGAGATCTGTTGCCCAACAAGCCCCCAACATAATCATCATGACTTATCCCGAGTCACTTGGCCGATGCAGTGATCTTTGCATGAAGTTCATCCAGCAATCTCTGTGGCTCACTTACATTTGCCACACATTCCTTTATTGTCTACTGTATTAATTATGTGTGACTCTCCGATGCATCATTGTCAGAGGTCCCCTCTTACCTTTTTGCATATGTGTCTAGGCTAGCCTCTCCTCGATCATGGTGGTGACTATGAATGCTTCTTCGAGCCAAGGCTGGATGCATGCTTTAAGCCTTGTTGCTTTCTGTCATGCGGCGTCCATTGGTTCTTTCATAGCCTGGGCCTCCCTCATCTTAGCCAGTTGCTGGGTAAGGATGATCGTCTGCACGATCCCCTGAACATTTTCATAGGCCTATTGTAATTCTTGCACTTCTGTTTCTAACTGTTGTAGAATTGGGTCCTCTTGTAATGAAGTGAGGGTGATGAGTGACTGGTCCAACAACCTTGTGCATTCATGTACAAAATTCTCTATTTCTTTCAACCCCACTTGAATGGAATGGTGGTGTTGCTCTCTGACTTCTGGGGGTGTAGCTGATGGCACCTTCATTCGCAGCCCGCGAACTAGAGGTCCAACTCCAACTGAACCTTCACGGCCTCCTCTTGGGTACTGCGGCCTCTAGCTACCAGTTGATGAATTTTTTCCGTGGTGTGGAGTGCCGCTGGCATGACCAGCTCTGAATTGCTGCTACAAGCCTCTTCCATTGCCTGTTCTAATCCCTAGTTTTGGGCGACCATGCTATCACGCTACAGGCTGAGCTATTCTAGCTTGTCCTTCTATTGACTCAAGATTTAGAGAGCACAACCCTCCTTGGCACAAAGCTCTGCAGTTACCCCATCATGCAGCTAGTATAGGGTTTCTCTGGGAAGAGTAGCCAAATTCAATCCCCAACCCCTCATGTCTCCTTCGGCTTCTACTAAGATGAAACCTTTTGCTAACACCAAAGTGTTCATTTTGTAGGCGCGCACCATCTTCTCAATTGCGGCTATACCTTCTGCAAGGTGCGGTGTCATATCTCCTGGGGGTTGCACTTGTAATTCCTACAACTATGCTCTGAGCACCCGCAACACAGTGGTCTACTCCGTCATCAATTTGTCCAGAACATCCTTAGTGACTTCACACATTGGTTTGCTACTATCAATAAGGTTTCCCTTCGCAGTCTTCATTGTTTTTGTCTTTTTGCATGTGGGTGGTTGCTCCTGGACGTGCAACCCCTTGAGTTGGGTCAATTTTGTTGTAAGGTCCATGCATTCTAGTGTCTACTCCTCCCCTTGTATGTCCTGCTCCATGGACATTTACTAACCTTCCTCGGTTTCCTTAGTGGGCATGGCTATGGTTCGTACCATATGCTCTATTGTTGCTACCTCAACTATCTTCCTCTGCGTGGCCACGTCTTGTTCCTGATGCATTCTCTCAGCCAGCTTCGGGATAAGTAGTTTGGTCTCCCTCTTCCTTTGTTGTGCTACAATATTTTCTAGTCCTGCCAAGTCTGGGGTGTGCCACTTCGGGGACCATGACACCATGACTTCAAAGATCACATCATCTATGGCTATGAAGGGCAGTTTTACCCATTCCTGGGCTGGATCCTTGCACACCCAAATATACAAATTATACATATCCGCCTTGAATTCTACCATGATTTGTAAACTGTTATATACTGTCGGGGATAAGCATGTCCAGTGGTGGATCCATGTTTGTAAAATCGCCTCTATGAATGCCCAAAACACTTTTGTCTCTTGAATTCTTGTTGCGTCTTTCATTTCCCAGAGCAAGGTGTACCTCACAACCTCGGGTAGGTTACTTTCAACGGTGGGAAACTGGATGGCCACCGGTAGCTCCCCAGCAACTAGCAGGATGGATAACAACAAGCATGCATAATGGAAAGTATTACCCTGGCCCTGGGCTTCCCTACAATTCGTCAAAAATTCCTCGCAGATGTTAAGAAATTTACATCATAACATAAATAATTACTGAGAGGAATAAATATAAAAATAACTAGCAACAACCATAAACACATATACACAAATTTTTATTTGGGAAAACCCCAAATCTGGGGAAAAACCCAACCTAATAATATCTTATTAGCATTGGCCAAAACCCTGGCCAATCCGACCAAGTGAGCCTTAACTGCTCACCTCCAAGTCTTACATTACAATGAAGTCCTTCCAGCCATTTGTAAGCTCCATTACATATAATACCATGGGTAGAATACTATGGGTGCACAATACCATGTGGCCCAAAACCATCACTATTTAACTTGGTCAAATTTGACTCTATCCTGAGTCAAGTTTACCTAACAATGCCCCCTTAAACTTGACTTGGGGTTCCTTGACTAACTCCAGCCAAACCTGCTAAGTGAGACAATCTCGCTCACTCTAGCTCTTACCCCTCCTCCGAGTTTTTACCTGGGGTATTGTTAACCCAACATCCCCCCTATCACCTACGTCTAACCCAGAATTTACTAGTGATCACCGAGGGGTAGACATGCCTTACCAGGTTTTACGTATGCCCATTTACATGTGATAATTTTGACTTCATTAATTAATATATATATATATAAATGTATATATCATATATAGAATATATATATATATAATATATATAAATATATATATATTATATAATAATATAAATAAATATATTATATATATAATTAATATATAATATATATATATATATATATATATATATATAATATAGATATAGATATTGTTGCTGCGATTCTGATCCATCCTCTCTCAATTTGATTTTCTCAAAAACTTCTATCAAACCACTCCAACTATGAGCCCGACTAGAACCTTGTAGATTCTAGCACCGGTAGCCTCACGTAGCAGAAAACAAACAATTTTCGAATCCGCATGAACAATTTTCTTCTGCTGAACTTCTTTAAATAGTCGCATGAATCCCGAACAATTCTTCAACATGTTCCAAACAAGTAAATATCACAATAAACCCATGGCATCAAAGAATCTCTTTGAAGCCAATATCTGGCTCTAATACCAGTTGTTAAGAAATTTACAGCATAACATAAATACTTACTGAGAGGAATAAATATAAAAATAACCAGCAATAACCATAAACACATAAACACAAATGTTTATCCAGGAAAACCCCAAATCTAGGGAAAAGCCCAATCTAATAAAATCTTATTAGCATTGGCCAAAACCTTGGCCAATCCGACCAAGTGAGCCTTCACCACTCACCTCCAGGTCTTACATTACAATTAAGTCCTTCCAGCCATTTATAAGCTCCACTACATATAATACCACGGGTAGAATACTATGGGTTCACAATACCATGTGCCCCAAAACCATCACTGTTTAACCTGGTCAACTTTGACTCTATCCCGAGTCAAGTTTACCTAACAGTAGAGAAAATGCACCTAGTTGAACTGGACCCCTTCTACACACTGCTCTGCTAATGCAATTACAGATGCTGGCACTTCGTCTGTGCAACATATTCTCATGAGCTTGCTGGCTAGTAGCTGGGTGGCAATGCGTACTCCTCAATCATTGATGTTGGCTATTACATACCCTCACTTCCTCTTCTCTAGCTTATATTTGGCTTTCATAGCTTATGTGAGGGCCAAGTCACTGCTCTTTCCTACAATGTCTACGTGATTTATTCCTTTAATAGGCAGTTGTGATATTCGACGAATTAAGTCGGCCATGATGGGAATCAGATCCTACAGCCAAAGATACCCATCATGTGCTAGACTTAGTAGCTACCAGATGAAAAAAATTGTGATGGGCGTGCAGTGGTAGTGGGGTATCCACCGCAGATGTAGTAACCTAGCCATCTCCACACTACGCAACCATTTCTGCTATAGTAATTTCTTTGTGGCCAACTGTGGGAACTTCTCACTATCCATGAGGTCCTAGTCTTCAAATTTGATATTCGGCACCCATCCCAGCGGCGGACCATCAAATATTATCTCATCTGGAAGAAGCAGGGTTTGGAGCGCACTCTTTGTAGCCTCTAGGTCCTTCGGTATTTTGGCTATCCCTTTCCATGGGGGAATATAGGGGGGTAAATTTATCACCGACGATGCTTGGGAGACATTCTCCACCTCATCATCCTATGCCTCAACTTAGGGCTTGCAAATCTTTCTCCTCCTCCTTTGTTTCAGCGGTGACAACTTTTCCCTTCTTTGTCATTGTTAATTTACTAACTCTTGGATTGTGTGGTGATACCCGAACTAGCCCCATTCTTTATTTATTTTTCTATGGTCATGGAGTGTGTGGGGACTTTGGTACCTTTGGTGTACCTGCTACCTCTCCAGGCTCTCCTTGGGTCACCCAGGGTTCTAGTGTAACTTCTGTGAATCGCACTCTGGTTTTGGACATTATGTCTATAGTGGGTTTGTTTGGTCACGTACTTACAGGCGGCGAGGTAGCTTAGTGCTTACTGTTCTTTATGGGCTCAAATATTAAACCACCATGTGTCATTCCACAACTCCCCCACAGACATTTATGGTAACTTTTGAATTTAAACTCGGCCATTCCCTCCATATCTGAGTCAGCAGTACCTACTGGGCAGTAGATCATCTCGAATCTAGTTCTTAATTCCTGTCTTAATGGACCACCGCCCACTCCTCTCTACCTTAAATTAGACCTTTTGTCATGAATAGTGACATCAATGGTCACTTTCTAGCCTACATGCGCAGGAGTGCAGATTCTGAGGTGTGACCGTGATCCTTGTGATAGACTGGCCCTGTTTGGAATCTCCTTTTTGCATAGCTCTTCTACAGACTTGTTTATAGTCTTGTGCCTCCTTTCAATAGAGTGGGGCACTGAGACTATGCTTCCCATAGATAGTTAGGTGGTCGCACCCCTGGTGCGAGGCTTTGATTTTCTTGCTAGCCTGGGCTACGGGCACCCTTCAAATACCCTTACATCTAGTGGTGTGCCAGGCTCTTCTCTATGTGTTACACTCCCTTGTTTAATAAGGTGCAGTTGCAGCCATGATAGCAAGGTCGTAACTCTTTCTAATGTAGTAGTAGGGCTGGCTAGCTTTGATCCCAACATGCTTAGTTTCCTGTGGCCTGATTGTGTGACTTCAGTGTTCAGTTCGTCATTTTCTTCATCCAATGTTACACTTGTCTTCCTTAGCCATGCCCACTCGTCATCGAGTTCACAAAGTCTCATGATCCCTCTCCGAAGGTATTCTTGCAACTGCCTAATTATTTTACCCTAGCCCTCATGTCTTGTACCTACCGTGGCCTGGGGCCTCTTCTCTATCTTCCTGGTTTCCTTTCTTCTTGATACTACTGCACTCTGGTTTTTGCTTATGGTCCTATAGGCCCATCAAATTACTGGTATGCATAGGTCCCAATCTGTTCATCCCGCTTAGTAAGATTTATTCATTATTCCATGTAGCTTTGTGAATGCTTCGTTGCAGGGTATTTGTGGTGTGCATCACTTTTCCTATTGTTGCATCAGGTTGATCTTTAACTTGTGATGTGCTTGCCCAGCACTCGTCTGTATCCATTGACACAGGTGGCCACACAAACTCTTTTGCCCTAGCTGCTTGGCTTGCTTTCGACACTAGGGAATTCCAAATCGTAAGTGCATCCATCTTCTGCATTCATACTAGTTCCCAATATTTTTCTGGTGTGTCTACCACCATCGTGCAGGTGTAGTGCTCAACACTCATTCCAGCGCACCATACCTCTGCTGTTTTGGTACTGACTGTTCGAATTTTTCTAGGAATTCATCCATGCTTATCTCCCCATTATAAGTTGGCAATTCCCTTGCTTCAGACCTCACGTACCGTTGTGATCCAACTATCATGTTGTAACTTAGCATTGCTACTTCGTGCAACTAGTTTTGCTAGCGTTCTATTTCTTCGTTCGAATCTGAAGTACATGAACTGTGGCGCTCCCATGAGATTCTTCCATCATCAGTCAGGTTCACCCAATCCTAGTCTTGAACAGTTATTCAATAGATGCAATCCATCTCATCTTCATTGTCATCCTCACGCACAGGTTCTGTGTAGTGTGCCCTTTTGGCCAGATCGAGCGGAGCTACTACGCGTAGGGACATTTTCTTGAAAATCATTTTCCGCTTCTTCAGGTTGATGATTCCATTCATATCCGCGGCCCAGTCTATCCCTAATAGCACAGGGTAAGGATTACTATCATCCACAATCTCTATTACCTTAAAGTCAGTTTGCATGCTTGCACCTTTGATATCCACGGTTACCCCCTACAATCTTCCCATGGGCACGATCTTTTGTTGGTTTTCCATTCGTAATTGAATAGGAGACCACTATAACGCGGGCCTACCCATGTGCTCCCATGTCTGTTTTGATAACACAATCATGTCTAAACCCAAGTATAAGATCACTTGATCCATTTCATACTTGCCAATCTGTGTCATCAATCTCATTTCCCTCCCGGTCCGCAGTGCATGCCTTCCTAATTTTTGGACTACGTGCGATTCACCCAGTCTTGCGCACCTAGCGATCAGCTCTTGTAGTCCCTTAACTACCTTATTTTCACATATCAGCTTCATGCATGTCTATAAAAAGGTAGTAAGCATAGAAGGATCCATTCCTGTCTCTGGTTGATCCTTACTACCTGAAGTAGAGGCCTCTGTGAAGCTTTTCTTAGCTTCCATAAATGATTCCCTTGCGCGCTCCAAGTCAAACTTAGGTTCTTTCGTAGGAGCCTTGCAAACCCATGTATCTTCCTCAGGCTACTTTCCCTTATCATCCCCTGTGGTCGTGCCACTTTTGATTACTATTTTCACACTTCTCTTCCTTAGCCGTGCCCACTCATCATCGAGTTCGTGAAGTCTCTTGATCCCTCTATGAAGGTCTTCTTGAAACTACCTAATTCCTTTACCCCAGTCCTCATGTCCTATCCCTACCGTGGTCTGGGGTTTGTTGCAGCAGGAAAAGCGACACACACCACACATACCCTGCAACAAAACATTCACAAAGCTACGTGGAATAATGAGTAAATTTTACCAGGCAAGACGAACGGATTGGGAACTGCGCGTACCAGCAATTCGATGGGCCTATAAATAGAGTGAGGTTCTAAGTGTAGGAGATAGCTTTGGCTGAGATCTTAAGTGTATGGGTTTCTAAAAGTAATATTGGATGTAAGTCTGTAAGTCTAAGTTGTGGTTTGTAGTAGTAGAAGAGGCTCTGTAGCTGTGTGTGCAGAGGCCTAGTAGAGTCCGTAGTTGTGTGTGTGGACCCCTGCAGCTGCGTGCGCAGGGTAGGAAGTGGATTGTAACTGGAAAAAACATTAATAAAGATAAGTTGGTTTTGGTATATTACATATCTATTGCTTTATTTTTGTTAATGCATCTGTTTAAAGTTATGATTGCATGCATGTCTATTTATGTTGAATGGTAAAGGAAAGCAGTTCACCCAGTCCTGTGCACCTAGCGATCAGCTCTTGTAGTCCCTTAACTACCTTATTCTTTCATAGCAGCTTCATGCATGTCTCTAAAAAGGTAGTAAGCATATAAGGATCCATTCCTGTCTCTGGTTGTTCCTTACTACTTGAGGTAGAGGCCTCCGTGAAGCTCTTCGTAGCTTCCATAAACGTTTCCCTTACGTGCTCCAAGTCAAACTCAGGTTCCTTTGTCGGAGACTTGCGAACCCATGTATCTTCCTCAGGCTACTTTCCCTTATCATCCCCTGTGGTTGCGCCGCTTCTGAGTACTTTTTGGGTAGAGGATTCCCCGCATAATAGTTTTGGGGCTTAAAGCCCACAATTTTGTGTATTGATATTGTAAAGGCTCTGCAAAGTGCACGGAGTGTGAGTTGTAATGAGTCAAGTCAAAGGGTATTCCACCCTAAAATAATGTAATTTAATCTAGAATGTGTCAGCCTACCCATGGTCTGTGAAATTTCTGAACTTGGGTCAAGCCCCACCAAGCAAACAAATCCCGAAACTACCGGACCTTTTGGCAATAGTCCGTGGAGCATGGACTGAGGTCTCACCCGAGGTAGTATGGGAGGGTGTTGGAACTAGGTTTCCACACCCTAGGGATGTCTTGATGAGGTCGGGAGAGTTTGAGACCTAATATTTCGCACTAGTACAGTTTCACGCAACTATTCGACCTTTGTGTAGCTCTAGATCTGAGCGTAAGGTGGTGCTTTCTAGATCCCTTACCCTTAGTATGTCTTATTGGTATTATAGATCTTGAATTAACTTAAATGGCCCTAATGATTTCTTTTACCATTCAACATAAATAGACATGCACATAATCATAACTTTAAACATATGCATTAACAAAAACAAAGCAATAGATATGCGATATTCCAAAACCAACTTACCTTTATTAATGCTTTTTCGAGTCACAATCCACTTCCTACCCTACGCAGACAGCTGCAGGGGTCTGCGGACACAGTTGCGGACTCTACTAGGCCTTTACACACATAGCTGTAGAGCCTCTTCTACTATTGTGACAGGCGACTTATACTTACAGAATTTGATCCAATATTACTTTCAAAAACCCATACACTTGAGATCTCAGTCGAAACTACCTTCTACACTTAGAGCCTCACTCTATTTATACATTCCCATGGTCCATGGACCATGGGTAGGCCAACACATTCTAGATTAAATTACATTATTTTAGGGCGGACTACCCTTTGACTTGACTCATTACAACTCACGCTCGGCACACTTCACGGAGCCTTTACAATACCAATACCCAAAATTTGGGCTTTAAGCCCCAAAACTGTTACGCGGGGGATCCAATACCCAACAGAGTTCCAAGCCGAACTCCTCGCATCAATACCATTGCTCCCCAAATCATCTTGTAGGTATCCTTCTTGAACACTATTTTTACACCTGCATCATCCAGCTTGCTTACAAAAATCAAATTTCTGGCTAATGCAGGATTAGGTAGAACATCTGGAAGTGTTCTAACCCTTCCACCTTGCAACTTCAACTTTACTTTTCTATGACCAACGATTCTATCCTTCCTATCATCCTCCAAGAAGACATCACCACCATCATATTTCTCATACTTGCAGAACCACTCTCTATGGGGAGTGAAGTGAAAGGATGCACCTGAGTCAATAAGCCATGCCTCATGATCTACATGTGTACTCGAAGAAGCCATGTACACATCCCCACCTTCATTTAAGGTGGTTTTCGCTTTTGCAAAAGGAGCATCATCAGATCCATTTCCTTTGTCAAGAGATTTATATTTACAGTCCCTTTTGTAGTGCCCTTCTTTTCTGCATTTCTAGCACACCACCTTTACAGGTTTTCCTGAAGATTTAGATCTCCCACTCGATGACTTATTTTTGTTTCTATTCTGCGACCGTCCTTGTACAGACAAGGCATCATCATTTTGGCTCTCCATATTTTTCCATCTCATCTCCTCTGTCAGTAAGGATGAGATTATTTCATCAAACTATAAGGCAGTTTCATTGCTACCTATCACAATAACCAATCTATCCCACGAATCTCATAAAGAACACAAAAAACTGATGCACTTATCTTCATCTGAAATTTTAGTATCAGCAGATGCTAACTGACTTACCACAATATTAAATTCATTTAGATGCTCTGTCACTGAGTCTCCATCTTTCATCCTCAGGCTATACAACTTTTTCCACAGGAAAATTTTATTCACTAGAGACTTAGATTGGTACAGAGTCCCTAACTTGTCCCACAAAACCTTTTCCGTAGTTTCCCCTGATACATTCAACAATACTAAATCTGAGACATACAAACGTATTGTGCTCTTTGCCTTCTGATCCATCTTCTTCCATTCTTCATCGGACACTACCGTTGGTTTAGTACCCAGATCTACCACGATCCACTGATCTTTATCTACCAAAAGATCCTCCATCTTTAGTTTCCCCAACTCACAAATCTAACCATTAAATTTCTTGATCTCTATCTTTCCACTTCTCGCCATCTTCTTTTACCACTAGAATTGATCTTGTAGATCTCCCACTGAACAAGGCCTACCACAAGCCCGAGTGAAACCCCTCAGCAACAAAGTTGTCCCCTTGAAGCCAAAATAGCTCCGATATCAAATGTAGGTTTTAACCTTATACAAAAATTACCTGCATACAAATTCTAAAACAAAGAAAATAAACAACGCGTGAGCATAACACATAAAACACATATACACAAAGATTTTCCCACTAGATCTCAAAACTGGGACTACCAATTGATGAGCCTCATAAATGGGTAATTATATGGGCTCATTTTATCTCCTAACCTAGTCAAATCAAGCATTCTTGTAGCTTATTGTATGGTTTTCTGATTATATTTATGCTTATGGAGTGAGTTTAGTTAGTTATGATGCCATGTGGTCTAACATGTGTTTAATGCTAATTATTAATGAATTTTGAGTTCAAAGTCAAGGATCCAGTGGAAAAATGGTAGTAATAACTCGAAGTGGACAAAGGAGAGGAATTATATGAGGGAATACCCCTCATTTATTACTCCTCACTTCAAATTCCACTTCATTCAACTCAGAGTACAAGCAGCCAAGTCATGCACTAGAAGGTAGCTGAGCAAGTGGAGGATGACTAATGATTATCTCGAGTTTTGGGAGCCAAGCATCCCTGATTTTAAGGAAGTTTTTGGTAGCTTAATTTTTATAAGTAGAGAGGCCTAGGGCCTCACTAGGGTCATATATTTGTTGTATTGTTTCTTATGTAAACTTTGCTCCAACTTCGAGCTCAGTGTTTTTGAGACAGTTTCATGTAATCTTGTTATTGTTTTGATAATAAAGATGGAATCCTTTTTGAGCTAGCATTGAGTTACCTAAGAGGGTTGAAGCTCTTGGGTTAGGGCTCAATCCAAACAGCCAAGCTCCTCTTTACTTGTATTTGTATGTTTTATTTCAGTTTGTAGATTAGGTTGCTGTTAGATGTATTTCTTTGATGCTTAAGAATAGGTTGTTGTTGATAATTTAGTAGTTTGCTTCCATTTGTGCTTTTTATAGTAAGTTAGGTAGCGATAAAGAGAAGATTCAAAAGGCTAGCAATAGTGCCTTGGCCTCTCTCCCTCCCTTTAGGACCGTGATTTGAGGCAAAGACCCTCTTGCTACCCCAAAAACACAGATTTTCCTCATTCATAGGACTTCTAGTGTTTACAGCTTTTTAGTGGTTAATAATCTAGTTTTTCTTTGCTTCAGAACTTCTTCATCATGCTCACTTCTTTATTTACAATAGTATTCTGTCATGCTTTCCTTTATTGTAGCAGTTATCAACATTTCCTTTCATAGATCATAATTTAGACTAGTTTGATGCAAAACTCTGTTTACTAGATGCACCCATTTCATTGCTTGTTTGATCTTATTGGTTGACTATCAGTTCCTTTGTAGCAGATATCTTCTTGCAATAGGCTAGCTTATCATCCATTACATCCTCCATCTGATCCATGCCCTACTGGTCGCCCAAGTCTCCCCTTAATTCTACCTTAGTTTCCTGCATTTTCCATAGAATTTCTTCCTCTCCTTGAGCAAATCGAACCATATTTCTCTCTCCTGATGATTATTGGTAGAACCTAGGTGCCCTAACACTCCATTCCAATATTCATCCACCTCTTTCACCCACTCTCACACCCTCAAAACAGTGAAAACTATTCTCGACCTCCTCTTGTAGGCCTCCTGTAGAACGTTATTTCTCCTCCTATAGATTTCCTGTGTCCTCCTGTAGATTTTCCTGTAGGATTGTTTTTGAAGTCTGAGTGTGGGAAAAGCCTCCAGAAGGCCACCTAAGACCTTCTAAGACCCATCTATACCATCGTACATCCTCTCAAGTCCCAAAACCACCCTCCAATGCCACCTATTCACTGCCACATTCACAAATAATAAATTACATACATGTCAAATTCACATAAAAATACATAGAAATCCAAAAAGATGTTTTTTGCTGATTGACTTCCAGAAATAGCTTATTTAGATGTTGTTTACTTCCTTGAGTAGGTAATGGCATTCTTTTCATGGTTTTCATAGTTCTTTCTGCAAAAGTTGGATTAATTAGTTAATTTGGGTTTACTAGTTTTGCTTTACATTTCAGACTTTCTCCTTTCTGCAGTTAGAGTAGTATCTATAGAATAGTATTTCTCTACTTTCATCACATTTAGAGCTTCTTCTAAAATCCATAGAAGTTGGCTTGAGCTCCTAGTGATCTTGCGCTAGCTAACCAAGTGACAACCTGCAATAAGAGATAGTACTTGTGCATACAACACCGTCGCTTCCAAATTTGTTACGAACTACTGGGTTGATAAGACTAAAGAAGGCAGCCTAGGAGTTGCAACATCATTGTTGCAATACTGGTGCTCACCATTATTTTTGGTGCCATTTCCGAGGAAGCGTCAGAGTATTCTGTGATTACTGCTTTCTTTTATTTTCTATTGCAACATTATGCTAATAGTTTATTTCAGCAAGAGTAGACTAGTCATTTCCTTTCCTTTCAAGTTCTGCATTTCCTTGCTTGCAAATTTCATTTTAGCAAGTTCATTTCAGTTAGTTGCAATTTGTTTTGTTCAATCAATTTTAGTTTTTAAAGTAATATCAATGTGGGAAAAAAAGAAACAAAAACCAACCAAAAATATTTCCTTCCATGCCTTGTAGGAATAGAGGTAACTCAGGAAAATTTTTGCCCAACACCCCCACTGCGTCACACAACCAACCTTCTCTCTTCTTCGGTAGCTGCGATCAAGAAGAACCCTTAGGTGAACAACAAGACATATTTGAAGAACCTTTAGGGGAAGAAGAAGAAGAAAACATTCCTTTGGAGCGAATGGCTGAACACAGAAACGATAGGGGGAATGGAGAGAGAATAGAGGGTACCTTTCCCATTCGAAAGACCAATGGGGACACCAAAATGAAGAATATAAGCCCTTCTGCCTACGTCATTTCCATGGTCTGACTAGAGAAGATCCTGACACATTTTTGTTTGAGTTTGTTGTTATCTGTCGAACCTATGACTATGTAGAAGTTGAGAAAAAGTTGAAACTGTTCCCTTCTACTCTCAAGGATGCAACACTATGCTAGTTAATGGGATTACCTGGCAATAACATCACCACTTGGGCTTAGATGCAGCAAGCCTTTAACAACAAGTATCGAGACTATTGTAGGTCAAAAAATACTAAAGAAAAATTTTTCCGAATGACTATAGGAAGTGATGAGTCCCTGGAATACTATGAAGAGAGGTTCCAGCTCAGTTACAAAAGGGCTGGGTGTAGAGTTGACCCCGAGTCTCTAAAGTTGGTCTTGCTTAGAGGAATTTGGGAATATCTTTTAGACACCCTCCATCTACTGGTCGGGGGAGATATCTACCAACTATCCTATGAGGACATAAACACTGTTTTTAGAAACCATTCTAGAGCAGCTAGAAATAAAGGTAGAAGGAGTCAACCCATAGCTAGTACCTCTTCCTCTAACTCATCCATTAAAGGCGAAATTGGAAACATGTTGGAAGACTTCAAGAGTGAGATGCTACAGATGCTTGTGATGCAAATGGATGCCTTACATATCAAAAGGAAGCAAGAGGAAGCAGAGAGGGATTTGGCCATTTTTTGTCCTAGATGCACCAGGAGGCATCCTAGGAATGAATGCCCATTGAACTCTATAGAGGTTTGTTTAGTCTGTGAAGAAAATCATTCTACAGACAAGTGTCCTTCCTTACCCAGACTTAAAGCTATCTATCAAGGGGCTGAGGGAGTCATTGAACAACTTTATTACATAAACCAAAGGAGGCCGCATGGACCTAGACCGTATCAGCAGGGGATGCAAGGGACATCTCAGGCATACTACAACCCCAACCAAGTCACTTCCATACCTTCTTAGGGCCCCCCTACTCATCCTTCTTGGTCCACAACTCTTGCTTGGTCCTTCACATATCCATATCATGCTCAACTAGCCACCCATTCATTTCAATTCTATGCTCAGCCGCAGCCTCAGTGGAATGCATCTTATTAGGGGTGGAGGCCCCAATACAACTCTCCTCCCGCTCTTTTGCCTGCATCACCTACCCAACCACAACCATTACATCCTGATCCCCCAAAGCAACCCCAAATGCCTACCTAGCCAAATTCGAACCCAAATAACAGACATGATCAACAAGTGTATAGTGGGGAATCATCACACCCAAATTATGTTGTGGAGATTCGGGAAATTAACTTGAGATCTAGAAATGTTCTCCCAGATAGCCAGCATCCACCTAGGGAGGTTGAGGAAGATAATGAAGAAAGAGAACCTAAAGCAAATCCACTGTTTCCTGAGAGACTATCTGCAATAGTCCAGCCTACCCTAGAAGAAACTAAACTCCAGGGAGAATTGAAACATTTATGTGTGAAGATACCACTTCTCCAAGCCATAAAAGATGTGCCTATCTATAGTAGGTTGATCAAAGAGAAGTGCTTTAGGCATCTAGGAAGGTGCAAGAGAGATGCCCCAACCATTAATGTCATAGGGCAACTATCTGACCTGATGTTGGGGCAGGTGATTTGTCCAAAATATTTGGACCTTGGAAGCCCAGTAGTTGATGCCCACACCAATGGCACCATGATCCCACACACCTTGATTAATCTGGGAGCTTCCATTAATGTGATGACAAAGGACACAATGATCAAACTCAACCTCCAGGGCCCCTTGAGGAAGACCACGATTTTTCTACAACTTGTAAACCCCTCCACCATGACCCCTGAGGGGATTGTGGTAGATGTGATGGTCTCCATTGATTCTTGGGAGTACCTTACTTATTTCTTAGTTCTCTAGCCAAAGGAAAAGCTCACTGGGTATCCACTCATTCTGGGAAGACCTTGGTTGGCTACCACCGATTCCTACATCAGCTGTCCTGCTGGGAACATGATCATAAAGAATAGACATATGTCCAAGCAGTTAATCCTATATCTTCTTGCCCAACCCTTGCTAGAACATGATCTACCTCTGTAGTTGGAAGAAAAATATGAGAATGAAGTCTATTATGCACCACTTTATGCATTAGAAATCGCCATGGGGGGGAAACTGCAAGATGAGGATGATATGATTGAAAATCTGGTTCAGAATCCACCTCCCAGTGTATCACCATTAGAGGACATTGTTGGGTTGTGTTATATTCTTTCCACGACTAAGTCTCTGGTGAATAAACTATTCCTGCGGAAAAAGTTGTATAACCCGAGGATGAAAGATGGAGATTTGGTGGCAGAGAATATGAATGCATTTAATACTATGGTAAGTCAGTTATCATCTATTGATATTAAAATTTCCGATGAAGATAAGTGCATCAGTCTGTTGTGTTATCTACCAGATTCGTGGGATAGTCTGGTTATTGCAATAGGTAGCAATGCAATTGCTTTGCAATTTGATGAAATAGTCTCAGCCTTGCTGATGGAGGAGATGAGATGGAAAAATATGGACAACCAGAATGGTGATGCCTTGTCTGTACGAGGACGGTCCCAGAATAGAAACAAAAATAAGTCATCGAGTGGGAGATCTA
>APFE030734186.1:82330-94154 GCA_000404065.3 Pinus taeda
TATCCATTAAATATACAAACTATTGAGCATTTGTGGTCTAAAGCCTTGTGTTTTTGAGGATGTTTATCCATGTCTTGAGTGAGAATAGAGTTGAAATGGTTATCTAACTTGATCCAAACCATCATTTATTCCAATAGTTCAGAGAACAATATTGAAGATTACATGTTACCAGGGATCTCTGATCTGTAACCTAGGAGAGTTTCCTAGAGTGCTAACATAAATGGCTCTATTGCTGGGGAGAGGAAACTGAAGCTCAACTTCCCTGGGAAATGACATGGATCCAACTTTGATGATAGAAAAAGTCTGGGCACCTTTTTGGTTTTAATCATCTATCTAGCGACTCTACTAGAGGTTGAACCTCTTAGTGACTCCACTTCATAGTTTTAGCTTAGTTTGTGAGGCATACTCAGAGAAATCCTCAAAAATACAAGCTAACCCAGCACTTGATCCTGAAAAGATCATCAAAGAAAGAAAGATATTGCAGAAAGGAGCATCAGGTTCAGGTAAACCTAAACAATCTCCTATATCTCATCAAGAAAGGCTTGTAATAGAACAAATACATGTTGAGAGTATAACATCTAACACTAGGAGTGAAGAAAAACTTTCAGAGATTCATAAATCTCCTTGTTCTTTAGATTCTCCTCTTGCTTTAAGCCCAAAGGAAACCTCACCTCCTATCCATCATACTCCTTTAGTCTTGTTAGTCACTCCTCAACCCTCTATCATTTAGACTGCCAATACTCTTTTAGCCACCACAACTATGGCTGGTCCACAAGCACCTACCAAAATGGAAAGAATCATAGTTGTTAGGTATGGACCCCTAATACTGCCCACTTCTTTGAATGCCATGCCTACTGGAGAATATCAGAAATATAGGCCTAAGTTCACTGGGACTGAAGGTGTTACTGTCGAAGAACATCTTGAGTCATTTTATAGCTATGCTGATAATCTAGACATTAGTGAAGATGATGTGTGGATGAGAGTCTTCGTCCAAAGCCTAGATGGAGAGGCTAGAAAATGGTTCAGAGAACTAACCCCAAGATCTATAGCAGAGATTGAAGCTTTAAATGATGCATTCCTAAAGAATTGGGGGGATAAGAAGGATCTCCTCTACTACCACATCGAGTTTGGAAACTTAAAGAGAGAAAATGGTGAGTCGTTGTCCGATTTTAATAAGAGGTTTAATCGTATGTACAACAAGATACCGGCTGAAGTAAAACCCACTACTACCTCTGCTAAACTCACCTATGCCAGTGCTTTTGATTCTGACTTCTGCCTACTATTGAGAGAGAGGCGATGTGCTACTTTGGATGACATGCAGGATGCAGCCTTGGAAATGGAATCCAACATCATGGCTGCAGAGAAATTCAAGGGGAATGTTGATAGAAGAAGACAGAGGGGCGAGTCTTCATCATCCTCTGATCCTAAGATAGATAAAATGACCAAAATGATCGAGTCATTAGCCTCTGAAATCTCTAAATTGAAGGTTGAGCAGCAATCGGGGAAAGGAAGAATGCCTAATGCCTTTGCCCCAAGAAATCCAAATCCAAATCCATATAGAAGAACGAGTGAGCAGTTGTAGATTTTGCAAAGAAACAAAAATGCAAATGAAGACCAAAGGGTGAAGGCTCCTTTTCAGAATAAATTCATGGAAGAAGAGTAGTTCAAAGAAGATGATGAGATCCATTGTCTAGAACACAAAGGAAATGCTTTCTTTTTGACCTCAGCTACATATGAAAAGTCATTACGCAATGACCAGATTAGCTAGGAATGAGATGGTGAAGCTATTCTACAAGTTGTAGATCAACAAATATATAATTTGAGGTCAAAGATAAATAATTCCAAGGAAACTCCTATTCAAATAGTTGTTTTCCCTACAACACTGCAAGCTAATAAGCAAAAACAACTAGCAGTTGATCCCATCATCCTCAAAGATCCAACTCATGAGGTAAGAGGCCTCGACAAGTCCCCTTCTCCTTTCAGTTTTCAATCAAAAATTCAGAAGCTAAGAATACCTATGCCTCTGATTGAACTAGTAAAGAATGAGTCCTTCGAAAGATCCATCTTGAGGACCTTTAACCTAAATCCATCCAAGCCTCTACTGACTATGTAAATATGCAAGATGACAAGCCAGTTGTTATCCTCAGCCCAATGATTGAAAACTGTGAAGACAACTCCCCATCATTCTATGTCTCTATGACTATTCATGATAAAATCCTTCACAACTACCTTTCGGACACTGGAGCCAGCCATAATCTAATGCCCAAGCCTATCATGGATGAGATGGGTCTTGACATCACTAAGCCTTATCATGACATGTTTTCTTTTGATTCTAGAAAAGTGAAATGTCTAGGGTTAATCAAGGACCTATCCATCACTTTGTTTCAACTACCTATGAAAAGCATGATGATGGACAATGTGGTAGCAGATGTACCTCCCAATTTTGGCATGTTACTTTCCAGAGGTTGGATCAAGAGATTAGGTGGATCATTACAAAATGATCTGTCTTATGCTATTGTCCCAGGTTTGGGAGGTGAGAGCAAGAGATTATACAGAGAGGCGCAGTTGGCTTATATAATTAGCGATGAAAATAATCCCACCAATCATCCCATATATGCTATTAACATTGATTTGGAGCTTGTATCCTTCATATTGAAGAATCTCAGTTGGCCTCCACGCAACTTAGGAAACTAGTTTGAAAGATCGCTGAGGAAGAAGACCCACAGATTTGGGATATGCTTTTTGATGGGGCTTGCTCTAAAGAAGTTGCAGGGGCAGGTGTGGTCCTTGTGTCCCCAACATAGGAATACATTCATTTATCTTTAAAATTAACATTTTAGGTCACAAACACCATCACAAAATACGAAGCTTTAATTCTGGACTGAAGCGCTGTTAAAGAAATGTGTATCAAAGGCCTGAAAGTGTTTGGAGACGCAAACCTCATTATTCAGCAGGTAAATAAAATGTTCCAAGCTAAGCATCCAAGGCTGAAGGCATACAGAGATGAGGTATGGAGGCTCAAGGATTCTTTTAATGATTTCAGCATTTCATATATTCCAGGAATGAAGAACTAGCTTGTCGACTCCCTTTCTGTCTCTGCTAGCATGTTTATTCCTCCTTTGCCTTCTAAATTGACATACAAAGTTTAGGTAAAACACAAACTGTCTCTGCCTGTCAATGTCAAATATTGGAGGGTTTTTGAAGATGATGAGGAAATTAACAAATTTTTGCAAGTCATGGAGGAATTTTCTGAAACGCACATCGATCAGGGAAATGAAGCCATGGAAGAATGCGGCTAGCCCAAGCTAAAAAGCGAGATCTACTGAGGAAGCATCGTCCAACTACCAAGTAATCACATACCAAAAGGATTGGTGCCTCTAGAGAAGCTTTTCGACCTAAACGATGTGCCATATAAGCCTGCCAAAATAGAAAAAGAATCTGTTGTTCGTAAACATAATATAGGTAGCCCAGCCCATCCAAAAAACATATATCTATCCATGCATTTTTCCTTTGCCTAGAATTCCGAGTATTGCACCCTTATGAGGCAATTTACTAACATTTTTGCCTGGGAATACAACGATCTTAAAACCTATGACGCAAACATCATTCAGCATAAGATCCCATTGGAAACGAATACCACCCCTTTTAAGTAGAAGTTAAGAACTATCAACCCTCTCTTATTGCCTTTGATTGAGAAAGAGATCAAGAAGCTATTGGATGCCAAAATTATAGTGCCCCTAAGGTATTCAAAATGGATAGCTAATATTGTGGTAGTAAGAAAGAAAAATGGAGAAATCAGGCTTTGTTTTGACTTCAGAAATCTGAACAAGTGCTCTAAAAAAGATAACTATACCCTGCCCAAGATGGAACACTTGCTACAAAGAGTTTCAAGGGATAGAGTCATGTCTTTCGTAGATGGATTTTCAGGCTACAATCATATTGCTATACATCCTGAAGATTAGGAAAATATCACCTTCACTACTCCTTGCGGCACTTTCATGCACTCCAAGATGCCTTTTGGATTGATGAATGTTGGGGCTACCTTTCAGAGGGCCATGGACATAGCCTTTGTGGTTGAGAAGGACGAGTTTGTCCTTATTTATCTTGATGACATAACAATCTTCTCTAGCAGCCACAAAGACCATTTACAACATTTAAAGAAGGTCTTCCTAAAGTGCAGACAATTTGAAATTTCAGTCAACCCAAAGAAGTCACAATTTGCTCTAGAAGAAGGCAAACTTCTAGAACATATTGTTTCTGCTGAAGGTGTGAAGATTGATCCAGCCAGGGTTCAAGACATTCAGACATTGTCCAGCCCGAGGCCAAAAAGGGACATTCAATCCTTCTTGGGTAAGATTAACTTCATGAGGAGGTTCATTCCAAACTTTGCAGAGCTTGTAAAGCACATCACTTCCATGCTGAATAAAGGAGCAAAAATAAAATGGACAGATGCATCAAGAAGCTCTTTTGAAGCCATCAAGCAAGCTATCATGGAATCTCCCACTCTAATCAGCCCAGATTACACTAAGGAGTTTTGTATCTTCTCTTTTGCCTCTTA
Organism: Pinus taeda; assembly: GCA_000404065.3. Classification (NCBI taxonomy): domain Eukaryota; kingdom Viridiplantae; phylum Streptophyta; class Pinopsida; order Pinales; family Pinaceae; genus Pinus; species Pinus taeda. The sequence continues at coordinate 86,889 of APFE030734186.1, forward strand.
TGATACACTTGCGACAGTTCTGTTGTAGAAAAATGATGAAGGCATAAAGCGTGGCCTTTTTCAACAAAACTTTAAGGGATGCTAAACTAAGTTATGACCTTATTGAAAACAAGCTTATGCTCTCATGAAGTCTTTAAAGGCATTCCAAATTTATATTATGCATTCCAAAGTAGTTGCATATGTACCTTCAGCCTCAGTAAAAGATGTCTTAACTCAACCAGATATTGATGGAAAGAGAGCTAAATGGATTGCAAAATTCATATATTTTAACATAGAGGTGAAGCCCACTAATATTGTCAAAGGTCAGGGCTTGGCTAAAATTATGGCTGAAGAAAATTACAGCTTGTTAGATATAAATTCTATGGGTCTAAATTCAAATTATGAGCAGGAAGAGGGGGCAATAGAAGAGAAAAAGCAAGATTAGTCTTTGGCTGAAAATCTGTCACATGTGAATGGTATTACAACATAGTTCATTTCTTGCAAAAAGTAGAAGTCCCTCTAGGACTTAGCTCAAGTCAAGCTCATGCCATTAAACTCAGATCAACCCAATCCTACATTAATAACAATATGCTTTATTGGAAAGATCCATTAGGAATCCTCTTGAGGTGTCTAGATAAAGAACAATCTCTGGAGGTCATACACCAGTTTCATTCTAGCATCTATGGAGGGCATCATTATTGGAAAACCACAACTCACAAAATCTTGAGGGTTAGATATTATTGACCTACTTTTTTCTCTGACGTGTTTTCTTTTGTAAAAGCTTGTGACAAATGTCAGAGGTTTGCAGGAAGATAGCAGCTAAAATCTCTACCCTTAAAGCCAATAATGGTCCCTTCCAGTAGTGGGGCTTGGACTTTATAAGTGAGATCAACCCACATTCTAGTGTCCAACACAAATGGATCTTAGTAGCCATTGATTATTGAGCATATACCCACTAAGAATGGCAATCATCAAGTTGTCATAAAGTTCTTGAATGAGAATATTTTCACTAGATTTGGTTTCCCAACAAAGCTAGTCACTAATAATGTAGCAACGTTCAAGGCAAAATAATTGATGGACATGACTAAATCCATGGGCATTAAAGTGGTGCATTCTACCTCATATTATCCTCAAGGCAATGGCCTGGTAGAATCATCTAACAAGAGCCTGGTAAGGGTAATGAAAAAATGGTTAGAGGGCAACAAAAAGAGCTGGGATTCCAAGCTGAAGTTTGCTCTATGGGCTGACCAAGTTACCATTAAAAAATCCATATGGAATTCTCCATTTAAACTGGTTTATGATGCTGATTTTGTTTTCCCCATCCAGCTGATTCTCCCTGTCGCTAAGTTCTTGCAAGAAGAACAAGATGAAGAAAATGACATGGTAAGAAGAATGAATAACCTAGTTGAACTACAACAGATCAAAGAGCAACTAATTGAGAAGTCAAAGGCTCATCAGAAGAAAATCAAAGAAACCTTTGATAGGAAAGAAAAAGTGAACAATTTCCAAGTTGGTGATTGGGTTCTTAAATGGGATGCATTTAAGGAAAAATCATGGCAAGTTTGACTCCTTATGGACAGGTCCTTTTGTCATCACTCAAGCTCAGTAGAACAATACATTCGTTCTGCATAGTCTGGAAGGAGAAGATACTTTTGGTAGCCTAGTAAATGGGCAATTCTTGAAACTTTATTTCATTTAAGGCTTTAAGGCCTTGCCATTGTAAATATGTCTTTCCAAGTTTCTATTTCACTACAAAATATACTCCATGCCCAATGGAACACTAGAAGGAAGATTTAATTTTTGTTTTTATAGGAAAGGAGTTGATTTGTAGTTATTGAAACCTCACAGGGAGGCTTTCATCCCCAAAGGGATCCAGTGTTAGCCTTGTGGGAAAATAGTCCAGAAAAAAGATCCAAGTATGCCCCAAATGTCTTCAAAATCCTCTAAAAAATCGTTCAAATTCGAAATGGTCACAGGAGGAAAGCCCTTGGAAGGGAAGAAATACATTATCGAGAGGCTCAAAACACTCTAAAACCATAGAAAAACCATTACTGTAGGCTTGAACTGGGCATCGCACAACAGCCCTTAGATTTGGCCGATCAACGACCTAGATCTAGGTGGCAAATCGCATATCAGCAGGACAGAGGGGACAGTCAAAAGGTAGGCGCATGACACCATCGATCAATGATTGTCGATGATCAGATCGATGGGTCGCATCAACGAGAAGCACAGGTTCTGTTGTATAAAGAACTGGGGAACGAGCGACTCACGATTGTGATTTATTGCATCACAATATCGCTATCGGTGCCAACCTAGGGACGAGGCCTAGTCACGGGCATATGTGTCACCCAATGGGCCAGAGATGATGTAATTATATGCGATAAATGAATATATTTTCAAATCCGCGAGAGGCCATTTTAATGCATTTTCTGTGTATTTCGCTATGTAACGATATACACAAGAACCTTAGCAGCACCAAAAGTGATGAAGTCTAGACTCGATGTGTTTTAGAGGTGAAATATATATATATATATATATATATATATACATATATATGTTTTTTGGTCCACAAAGGTAGGTATTTTCATGTTTTTTAAGGTTTTTGCCATATTACAAAAATACAAAGGGAACAAAGGGACCGGGCCATCTGCGATAGGCGACAGTGACCCAAAGGGCGGACCCGATGGGTAAATTAATCATTTTTGAGGAATTTTAAAGTCTGAAAGGAACAAACATTGGTGGGAGTTTACAACATTACAGTGGTTTCTGTGTAAAATAGAAAACACTCATTATTAAACAGTTTGAAGAGAAATCAAGGCCGAGAGGCATCTACAGCGCAACAAAGCATGCCCAAGTAGCTTGAAACAGAAATATCATGGGCATCTATAGCACAACATAGCCCGAACCAGATACATCATGGAGTAGCATAGCGCGACACAACCAAAGTCAATAGAAGAGATTGTGGGCATCTCTATCAATAAAGACCTCCCTGCGAGCGCACCCAAAATATTTGAATGCGGTTATTGCTCTGTCAGAAAGAGAAAAACCTCTGAGCCATGCCTACCTATTAAGGGAATCAAACGGTTAAGGGACAGATCAAACAAGGTTAAAATCCAAGCCTTCTAGAGAGCTTAGGAGCATTGTAAAGGGCCTATAAAAGGCAGAAACTAGATGTAACAAGGGTTCAACTTTTAGAGATTATTTCTCCTCAATTTATTCAAGCTTCTCATCTTCATTCTAAGAAATATAAGCTTCTTTGTACATTAGATGTTCAATGTCCATTCCCTTTATTCTATTCTACACTTGCACTTGAACAGAGTGTTCAGGTTTTTTGTGTGTGTAAAGCCAGATAACTGTCATCTTATCTTTGCTTTTATATATTATATTAGCAAGCTTCTTTTCTACTTGTAGCTAGCCATTTATATGTGTTATTATATATGCATCTGCGAGTATAGTCAGTAAGTTTATTTGCTTCCTGTAGCTAGCCATTCATATATGTTCATGCCTGCAATTTGCTGGTACAGTCAGTGTTCTCCATCTATCCATTAAATCTACAAACTATTGAGCATTTGTGGTATAAAGCCTTGTGTTGTTGAGGATGTTCATGGATGGCTTGAGTGAGAATAGAGCTGAAATGGTTATCTAACTTGATCCAAACCATCATTTATTCCAATAGTTTAGAGAACAATATTGAAGATTACATGTTACCAGGCATCTCTGATCTACAACTTAGGAGAGTTTCCTAGAGTGCTAACAGGACCGAGCCGAGGTGGGCAAGATCAAGGGACTTGGCCTAAACTTGGCTACCCTTTTGTGGGATACATTATATTAGCTGCAGGATGTAGAGCAGTGGAAAGGTATGTTATAACGAATAACTTAGTGGTGTTTCAAGCAATAGTTGTAAACTTTTCTTTGTTATACAATAAGGAGAATGCAATGAGAATGAGTACAAATGACCCAATCACTGAAAGTTATCTTCTTTATGCAGGAAAGGACAAAAGTAGGAAGGCGCAGTGCGAAACAAGAGTCCCATGAGCAGATAACGACTATCCCTCTAAAACCGAATAAACTCCAGACCAGGGCGAGTAAATCAAGGCAGATCAATCCGGGACGAAAAGAAGGACTGTCAGTTCGAAAGGCTAGGCAGAGAAAAGAAAGGAGTTAACAATTTAACAGATCCCTCAGGATCTTTGATCCTCAGGGATCGTTACGTTCAATTATTTTGTTGTTTAGTTAACTCCGCCATTACTTGTATAAAAAGGGGTAGCATTGAAGACTTACGGGACGTCTGGAGTATTTTTGTGTTTTTACTTTCTGTTTATAAGCTGCACTGTTGGTTACACTCAGACTATTAAGTCTCCTTGAGGCTTAGTTTTGTTGTACTATCATTGATGCGTTAATATAATATATTTGGTGTTATTTTCCCCTTGCATCTGAAGTAAGTTACAGCGGTGTGCCATTGGAAGCTAAGGGCCCTGCTCCAACGGACACTGGCTGATTGTATCATTACAGTTTGGCTTTGTGTGGTTTGTTTATTGTTCTAAATAATCTGATATACGTACATGCTGTTCCATACTTGTTCATCAGTAGTTTTCCTTTTATAAATCTTTGTAACAAGTTTACATCATATTTCTAGGATTGATCACATAACATTGTTCTAAGTTGTTCACTTCCGTTACGGAATTTATAAGTGGGATGTTTCAGCTACATATGGTTGGAGTAATGGACTACTGGTAATCATTTCAGATTATGTTTATATATGATTGACGTTTCCTGCTTACAGTGATTTGTTGTTCCATTTGATTAAACTGTCTACTTGTACAAAAGATTGCTCTTCATTTGTATGTAAGTTGATGCCAAGAATTGAGAGTGTTGAACTCGCGAGATTTAGTTTCTTTCCTATCGTTCCTTGTTATTGCCGTTCCATTTCTGAATTGTTGTTCCATTTCTGAATTGCTGTTCCATTCCTGAATTGTTGTTCCATTATGCTTTCTTGCTGTTCCGTTTTATTTGCATTTCATTGGTATTGTGTGGGAGGAGGATCAAGGCTGTCATGAGACACAGCAGACGCTATTATGCTCCCAGATCCATGATCCATACTCTAATTCCTTTTTCAGTTTCTAAAGGGATGGGTTACTGCTTCCGTACCCTTGACTGACAAAGTTGCCGTGTGTGATTTCTTTATGCAAAAGTAATTTAGCATAGCTTAGCATCCATTTACTCTTGTATTTCTTAGACCTATACTACTAAGCATTACTCTGACAAATAGCCTCAAATTGAGATACCCTTCGCAATAACAAAAACGTTCCCGGATTGACTTGTAATGTGAGATAACTAGAGGTGAAAAAGGCCTTTGTTACAGCTCTACATTTTGGTGTCGTTGCCGGGGAAGGGTATAGCCATTTGTTTTTTAAAACAGGGTAGTGTGCGAATCTGCCAGGGGGCAATTGGATTTTAAAAACGGAAGGTAAGAACCTACGTACGGAGCATGTAAAAGCCCTGCTCCACCGTCCGCCTTCCCAGCAGAAATTGATTGGTTAAATAGGATTTAGCAGTTTAATTGGAGTGCATGACTAAGAAGCCAGAAAAAAATCAGAAGCCTCCATCTAAAGTCGAAAAAGCCAAGGGGCTGGTGACCCTTGGGCGAACGACCTTCATAGACGAAATCTATAAGAAAGCCGAATCTCAGCCATCAGTAGGTTATAGGAAAATCAATTCTAAACAACCTACTAGTTCCCTTCAGGCCTCAGAATCACCATCTGAAGCCTTTGCTGAGGTGCACAGTCAAACAGAGGAGCAGGACTTTCAAGAAATTGAAAATTTGACTCCTGGACTATTGCACGAAGGGAATTTAGTAACCTTTGCGAAGGAGAAGGAGAAACAGGGGAAATCGGGGAACCTAGATCTCCTATCGAACCAAACCAGCCTTTAAGTAGCTCGGATAAAGGAAGCGTGGAAAAAATTTTGGTTGAAGGAATTCATTCACCTCAGATAGTTGGGACCATCATTATCCCTGATAAAGGGAGTGTTGTCAAAACAATCCCCGTTAAGACTACCCCTACTCAACCAAGGAACACTCTCTTGGAAATTCCTGAAGATTACTGGCATATATTCGATCCCATGGCACAGAATCAGCCAAATACCCAGACCTCCACATTACAATACCCTATAGTAGATTCTGCAGCAAATGTGCCCATGAAGGCCATCCCTCTCCAGCATATCCCCACATTTCATGGCCTTACATCCGAGGATACGAATGCATTCTTGTTCGAATTTGATGTATTATGTAGAGGATACGATTACACTACCGATCCCCAGAAATTAAAATTATTCCCCTCCACATTAAAAGGGGTTGCCTTGAGATGGTTTATGGGTTTAGGTGGTGGGGTTATTAACAATTGGGATCAAATGAAAGAAGCCTTTTTAAAGAAATATCAAGATTACTGTAGGTCAAGAGAGCTAAAAGATGAAATCTTTCAAATGGCAGCCAGACCAAACGAAACTCTAGAAGAATATGTAGAACGTTTCCAATATAACTTGCAAAGATCTCCCTATGCATCGTTGCCTCTGCCTGATAACGTATTGAAAACCGCACTAATTAGAGGTATGAAGGAACTATGGATTGAAATGTTGAATATTATGGGGAAAGGAGACATTTATCAGGAAAAATTCACTGACATCATTGATATGTGTATCAGGAGCTCAAGAGGCAGCACAAGGATAAAACCAGCAGAATATGATCGCTTTACCAGAGATAACAGAACATCAACAGAGGGAGTAACACGTGTGGAACTTGGAAATTTGCTAGAAAATTTTAAAACTGATATCCTGGGGACATTAACTACACAACTTGATATTGTGCAGGCTAAACAGAAGCAAGCAGAGGTGGAGCAGAATCTAGCAATCTTCTGCCCTCGATGCAGGAAGAAACATAGCGACAAGGAATGCCCGCTCGATACAGTTCAAACATGTGCTATCTGTACCAAGGACCACCTGACTGAAAACTGCCCCTCACTTCCTGGTTTGAAGGCAGTATACAAAGAAGCAGAAGAGGAGCCAGAATCGGCATATTTTATTAACCAGCGTCGTCAATGGCAGCCAAGGCAATCTGGTATGTTTTCAGACCCCTCCTCTTCTTTTCAACCCCCGCAGTTTAATGCTCAGCAATAGAATATGTGGCAAAACCAGTCTCAGCACCCGTTTTCGAATTGGTCACCTCAAATGTTTCCTACTCCGAATCCTTGGATGAACCAATCTGGTTGGCCAAACTTCCCGTATCCCCCACCA
>APFE030734187.1:0-14121 GCA_000404065.3 Pinus taeda
AAAATTTAATAAAATTCTTAGGGTGCTCGTTTTAGGGTTTATGGTTTATAACACTTTAGTAAATTCTTTTAATAAGCACTTAAAATAAGTTACAAAACACTTATTAAGTGTTATAAAATGTTTAGCATTTGAGGTTTTAAAATGTTACAAAACACTTGCTAGATTGTAATAAAATGCTTAGGGATTAGGGTTTATAACAATTTAGTAAATTATTTAAATAAACACTTTAATAAAAACTTACAAACTCTTGTTAAAATGTTATAAAATACTTAGAGTTTAGGGTTTGGTGTTTAAAATGTTTTAAAGTGCTTATGGTTTAGGGTTTATGGTTTAGGTTGGGGTTGTGGGTATTAGGGTTTAAGGTTTATGGGTTATAATGATTTAATAAATTATTTTAATAAACACTTATAAAAAATCTAAAAAATGTTTTTTATGGGGGTTTAGGGTTTTTTGGGGTTTTTAGGGTTTAGGGTTTTTTTAGGGTTTAGGGTTTATGGCTTTTTAGGGTTTGGGGGTTAGGGCTTAGGCTTTAGGGTTTAGGTTATGGAGTTTAGTTTTTAGATTTTATCATACCTTAGTAAATGCTTTCAAGCTTTAGGCTTTACGGTTTAGGGTTTACAGGAACTTAGTAAATAATTTTACTGTTTCTCCTTAGGCTTTAAGCATTATGAAATAGGGTTTGGGGTTTCGGTTTAGGGTTTAGGTTTTATAACACTTTAGTAAATTCTTTAAATAAACACTTAAATTAAATTTTCAGAATGCTTTCCAAAATGTTATAAAATTCTTAGTGTTTAGAGTTTACCGTTTAGGGTTTATGGTTTGGGATTTAGGCTTTCTGGTGTAGGGTTTAGGTTTTATGTTTTATGGTTTAGTGTTCATGGTTTAGGATTTGTAACACTAAAGTTACAAAAAACTTTTTAAAATGTTTAGGGTTTAGGGTTTTGAGTTTATGGTTTAAATTTTATAACACTTTAGTAAATGCTTTTAATAAACACTTAAATAAAAGTTACAAAACACCTTTTAAAATGTTGTAAAAATGCTGAGGGTTTAGGTTTTAGGGTTTATAACATTTTAGTAAATTATTTTATATAAACAACCGTAAGCAAAATTAGAAAAGTCTTCTTTAAAATGTTATAAAATACATAGGGTTTAGGTTTTAGGGTTTCAGAGGTGTAGTGTTGGGGCTTAGGGGTTTATGTTTTATAAAAATTTAAGTAAATTATTTTAATAAATTAGTTAAATAAAAGCTACAAAATGATTTTCAAAAATGTTATAAATGAATTAAGGTTAGGGACAAGGGTTTCGGGTTTGGGGTTTATGGTTCAAGGCTTAGGTTTTAGGGTTTATAACAATTTAGTAAATTATTTTAGTAAAAAGTTAAATAAAAGTTACAAAGCACTTTTCAAAATGTTATAAAATACTTAGGGTTTATGGTTTAAGGTTTTGGGTTTATGCTTTAGGGTTTAGGGTTTATAACACTAATTAAATAAATAATAAATAATTAAATGAAAGTTACAAAAATCTTTTTAAAATGTTATAAAATGATTAGTATTTAGGGTTTTGGGTTTGGGGATTGGGGCTTAGGGTTCAGGGTTCATTTTTTAGGATTTAGGGTTTATAAATTATTTTGATAAACACTTAAATAAAAGTTAAAAAACTCGTTTTAAAATGTTCTAAAATTCTTAGGGTTTAAGGTTTGGGGTTTAGGGTTTATAAGGGTTCAGTAAATGATTTTAATAAATGCTTAAATAGAAGTTAAAAAAACACTTTTTAAAGTGTTCTAAAATGCTTCGAGTTTAGGGTTTAAGTTTTAGGGTTTCGGGTTTCAGGTTTGGAGTTCAGAGTTTAGGGTTTAATGTTTATGGTTTATAACACTTTAGTAAATTATTTTGATAAACATTGTAATAAAAATTAAAAATGATTTTTAAAATGTTATAAAATTATTAAGGTTTAGGGTTTCACATCTAGGGTTTGCGGTTTAGTGTTTAGGGTGGTTTAGCATTTAGTGATTATGGTTTATATGACTTTAGTAAATGGTTTTAATCAAGGCTTAAATTAAAGTTACAAAATTATTTTTAAAATTGTATAAAATGCTTAGGGTTTATTGTTTATAGTTTGGCCTCTGGGATTTAGGGTTTATGGTTTATAAGACCTTAGTAAACACTTTTAATAAAATCCTTAGGGTTTAGGGTTTAGGGTTTTGATTTTGGGTTTTTGGTCTAGTGTTAAGGGTTTAGGTTTTAGGGTTTAGAACACTTCAGTAAATTCTTTTAATAAACACTTAAATAAAAGCTACAAAATGGTTTTTTAAATGTTATAAAATGCTTAGGGTTTAGGCTTTAGGGTTTAGGGCTTAGGGTTTGAGGCTTCAGGTTTAGAGTTTAGGGTTTAAGGTTTATAAAACTTGAGTAAATGCTTTTCATAAACACTTAAATAAAAGTTATGAACTGCTTTTTAGAATGTTATAAAATGCTTAGTGTTTATGGTTTAGACCTAAGGGTTTGAGGTTTATTGTTTGGGGTTTAGGGTTTAGGGTTTTGAATTTAGCGTTTGTAACACTTTCGTAAAAGCTTTTAATAAAAACTTAAATAAAATTTACAAAACCAGTTTTAAAATGTTATAAAATGCTTAGCAATTGGGGTTTAGGGTTTAGGGTTTGGGGTTTAGGGTGTAGGGTTAAGGGTCTAGGATTTAGGGTTCTTGGTTTATGGTAGAGTGTTTAAGGTTTATAAAATGATAAGGGTTTAGGTTTTTGTGGTTTAGGGTGTAGGGTTGAAGGTTTAGGATTTCAGGTTTATAACACTATAGTACATTCTTTTAATAATCACTTAAATAAAAGTTACAAAACCATTTTTGAAATGCTATAAAATGTTGAGGGTTTAGGGTTCAAGTTTAACGGTTTAGGGTGTAGGTTTTTAAGTCTAGGGTTTAGTAAATTAAAACTCTTTAGTAAATTTTCAATAAACATTTAAATAAATTTACAAAATACTTTTTAGAATGTTATAAAATACTTAGGGTTTAGGGTTTACAGGTTATGGTTTAGGGTTAGGGGTTTAGCATTTAGAGTTTAAGGTTTAAGGTTTAGCGTTTATAGCACTTTAGTAATGTTTTTAGTAAACACTTAAATAAAGTTATAAAACGTTTTTAAAATTGTTATAAAATGCTTAGGGTTTAGGGTTTAGGATTTAGGGTTTGGGGTTTAGGGTAATAGTTTTTGGTTTAGGTTTTAGGGATTAGGGTTTATAGTCTAGGGTTTATAAAACTTTATAAAATGTTAGGGTTTAAGTTTTAAGATTTTAGGTTGATGGTTTAGGGATTTGGGTTTAGGGTTGATGGTTTCAGCATTATAACACCTTAGTAATTGTTTTAATAAACACTTAAATAAAAGATACAAAGCACATTTTGAAATGTTATAAAGTTCTTAGGGTTTACTGTTTAGGATTTGGGATTTATGATATATGGTTTATGGTTTAGGGTTAAGGGTTTACAGTTTAGGGTTTATGGTATATGGTGTAGGGATAAACCTCCCCACTTTAAGGGGGTATCTGCTACTACATATGACACATAATACATTCATCCAATGGAGCCTCGAGGAGTTATGAAGAAAATAAAAGGAAAATTTTTTATGAAGAAGGGTTGCAAAAGAAAGGTTGGGGTATCTCATGTACCATAATTTTCTCCCTCCTACACTCACATACCCTGGTGTGGTCTTCCTTTATTTTACATACTCGTAAAATTATTAGCTTTTATGGTTTAGGGATTAGCGTTTGGGGTTTAGGGTTTAGGATATAGGGTTTATAACATTTAAGTAAATTATTTTAATAAGCACTTAAGTAAAAGTTACAAATAGTTTTTAAAATGTTATAAAATTCTTAGGATTTAGTGTTTAGGGTTTAGGGATTATAACGCATTAGCAAATTCTTTTAATATACACTTAAATAAACATTACAAAGGACTCTTTAAAATGCTATAAATTAATTAGGGATTAGGTTTTAGGGATTAGGGTTCAAAGTTTATAACGCTTTAGTAAATTCTTTTAATAAACATGTATAGAAGTTACAAAACACTTTTTTAAATGTTATGAAATGCTTAGGGTTCAGGTTTGAGGGTATAAGGTATAGGGTTTAGGGTTTGGTGTTTAGGGTTTAGGGTTTATGGTTTTAATAACATACTTTAGTAAATTGTTTTAATAAAATCTTAAGTAAAAGATTACAAAAATGCTTTGTTGGAAAATTTCTATAAAAAGACTTAGGGTTTAGGGTTTGGGGTTTCATGGTTTAAGTTTTTATTGTTTTAGGGTTTATAACACCTTAGTAAATTAATCTTGATAAAAACTTTAAGGTAAAAGTTGCACTCCTTTTTAGAAATGATATAAAATGCTTAGGGTTTAAGGGTTTATTGGTTTGGGGTCTCATGTTAGAGTTTAGGGTTTAGGGTTTATAACACTTTAATAAAATGATTTTAATTAACAGTAATAGAATTTAAAATATTTTTTTAAATGTTATAAAATGATTAGGATTTAGCGTTTAGCCTTTAGGGTTTAGGGTTTACTGTTTAGGGTTTGGGGTTTAGGGTTTCAGGTTTGGAGTTTAGGGTTTAGGGTTTGTGGTTTAGATTTTAGCATTGACGATTTATAGCACTTTAGTAAATTATTTTAATAAACACTTAAATAAAAATTACAAAACAATTTTTAAAATGTTATGAAATGCTTAGGGTTTAGGGATTACTGTTCATGGTTTCGGGTTAGGGTTACAGGTTTAGGGTTTAGGTTTTATTATTTAGGGTTTAGTTTTTATAAAAGTTTCAAATACTTTCTGAAATGTTATAAAATGATTAGGGTTTGGGATTTAAGGATCCAACCCCACCTCTTCCTTCAATACCTCCTCCACCACATCTTCCTCCAACTCCAACCCCACCTCCTCCACCACCTTTGTCTCCTCCTCATCCTCCACCTCATCCTCCCCATCCTCCTCCTTGACCACTAGCACCACCACCTCCTCCTCCTCCTCCTCGACCACCTCCTCAAACTCAAACTCCAATCCACCTCCTCCTCCACCATCTCCTCCACCTCCACCACTAACTCCTCCACCACCTCCTCCTCCTCCTCCTCATCCTCCTCCATATCTGTCTCCACCACCTCTCCTCCTGCATCACCACCTCCTTCTATTCCTCCACCTCCACCTCGTCTTCCTCCACATCCTCCTGTTGTTCCTCCAACTCCACTCTACCTCCCTCCACCTTCTACCTCATCCTCCACCTCCTCCGCCACCTCCACTTCTAACCTTCCACATCACCTCCACTCCGCCTCCTCCATCACTGGTACCCCCTCCTCCTCCACTTGCACCACCACCCCCACCTCCACCCGCTCCTCCACTAGCTCCACCACAACCTCCTCGACCTCCACCTTGGCCTCCTCCTCCTCCTCCTCCATCACTTCGACATTTGCCTCCTCCTCCTCCTCCTCCTCTACCTCCACCACCTCAACTACTCCCTCCTCCACCTTTACCATCTCCTCCACCACGTCAACCTCCATCACCTCCTCCACCAACACCATCACGTCCTCCTCAACCACATTTGCCTCCTCCTAATCCACCTCCACCTCCTCCTCCTCCTCCACCACCTCCACCTCCAACTTCGTCGCCTCCTCAGAAAACCTAAAAAAAAAACAAAATTTCATATCATTTCATTCTCTTTATTTATAATACATATTGACTCATTCTTTACATCAATAGCTCATCTATAAATATATACATGACAATATAACAAATAATATATATGAACATTTGCAATATAAATAAATAATTATTAGAATAACAATATCATTTTAAAAAAATGTAAAATTTAAATAAATTCTATCAAAAGTTGTTGAGAAAAATCACACCCAACTCAATGTTTATTCGTAATCTATAAAACCACAAGGGAATACATTGGAGAAAATGAAATTCTATGGGAGATTGAAAAATAGTTCCATGATCAAAACACGTGTGAAATCATTGCCATAAAAACCTATTTTTATGATGTCCAAGGAAATTAGTTTAAATAACAACCTTTTTTGAGAAATTAAGGAAAATCACTTACAAAAATTATCGACTGTAAACATAAAGGTTAATTGAGCATTTGGTCATTGTATAGGGATGGGAACTCTTGTTTCTATGAATTTTATTTTTCTTTTATGCGGAGATAATGGTATAACATATAAACATTTTAGCTTAATATTTGGGATAATCATCCTTAATCACTCTTTCAATAAAAAAACCAACCACCAAAGTTTTGGACCCTCGAATTTCAACTCTCAGAAAAAAACTCCCCTAAAATTGTATCTGCATTAATGAAGACTATAAATGAATTCCAAAGAGTAATTTACAACAAAAAGGTTTCGTAGAAAAATGTAGACTTGAATACATGGCTGCCACAAATTAAAAATTAAACTTTATTTTTAATTAAAGAGTATTTTTCCCCAACCATTACATACAAAACTATAATAACGGAAGTGTAATTTTTAAATCATAACACCAAATTTTGGGGATTTTCCAAACAAAAAATTATTACAGTTCCCAGAAATTAAGAAAAAAATTCAAGAGGGAAAGGAGAGCATGCTTGAGGTATTGGGATGTAAAGCAAGTACAGAATCCTCATCTATTAGATATTGAAATCATTATTCGTATGAAAAGTTAGAAAATGGAAAGGAGACCAGGGCTTTTATTTACCCTCTCTTTATTAATGACAATATTTAATTATGAGAAAATAATACAATGTAAATCTTTTTTTCTATTTCTAAGAACAATTCATACAATTTATTTACTTGTTACTGCCTATAATGAAGTGATTCCATGAAAAGTTGACCATACTATAATATTTGTCTATTTATATTCTAGCAGTACACATTAGATATTCATGTCAACTCTATATATTTTGTCTCTGCATAATGATTGTATATAATTTACTATTACTATCATTTTATTTGAAGAAGAGAATACACAAATTAGGCAAGAGGCGTGATAAACCCTTGCCATGGGATTTTGCAAAGGTTTTGCAAGGCTACTTTCTCCATGGCCAATAGGAATCGTTTCTCTTCTATTCCTATGTTCCTTATCTTCATGTGATTTCTTATTTTCCTTTCTACTAGTAACCAAAGGTCATTGTCTAGTATATATCATTTTTTGGGAATATTTTACTAAAATATAAAATGTTGTAAAATATTTGTGGTTCTTTCAATGAATTGTAAAATATTGTAAAACATTAGTGAATTATTGAGTTAATTATAAAATATTGTAAATTATTGGTGAATCCCTCATTTAATATTTACATCAAGTTTTTTATTCCTTCTTATGCATTGATTCTCTAATAGAAAAATAGTTATCCAATTACTTCGCTTCAAATAAACCAACATCTTTAGGATTTAGTGGTGCATCACTATCTATAAGTTTTTCAACTCCTTGCTGTGTAACTATTGTAGTAACTACTATGATTTCTTCTTCAATCAAAACTCTAATAATTGTTGATCAATGCATAATTTTTTGAAATTACACAAAATTCTCAATGAGATTGAATGAAAGACAAAATAATTAATGAAAGTTAGTTTCCTGTATGATAAAAAATCAATTATCACAAACTCATATAAAGACACAATTTTCAAGTTGAAAAATACAACCGACAAAGAAAAATGTTCATTACTTAGTATAACATGTTAAAAAATAAGTATCATAAAAGGATTTCAACTTGAAAAATGATAATACACTAAACTGTCTAACATCCTCCACTAATTACATGTATTGTTCGTTTAGCCTTTCCCTCAAAAGCATAATTTCATTAAAGGAATATTGTTCCCATGACAATAGATCCCCTACAATAAACACATGAGGAGATTCATCTCAATAAGTGTGGTTCTATTTTTTTTTTGTATAACATACAATAATCCATTTGACAATGCATAGAGGTTTCTTTGTAGGCTATGAATATTTAAAAGAAATTTGATTTGAGAGTGTAATTATTGCCATATCACAATTATTCTTTTTCTCTTTATTTCTATATGTGTGATTGTTGCATGTATAGAAATATTTATTTATGTGATCAACTAAGTCTAGTTCTGATTTATTTAATTAAGATAAACATATAATAATAGTCATATAGGACATACAAACATTAGGTTTTATGATTTATGGTTTATAACATTTTAGTAAATTCTTTTAATAAGCACTTAAATAAATGTTACAAATATTTATTAACATGTAATAAAATTCTTATGCTTTAGCATTCAAGGTTTATGGTTTATAACACTTTAGCAAATGTTTTTAATATACACTTAAATAAAAGTAACAAAGCACTCTTTAAAATGTTATAAATTAATTAGGGTTTAGGTTTTTGGGTATAAGGTATAGGTTTTAGGGATTGGCGTTTAGGGTATAGGGTTTATGGTTTAGGGTTTATCACACTTTAGGGTTTAGGGTTTATAAAAATCTAGTAAATTATTTAATTAAACACTTTAAAACAAAGTTACAAACTCTTGTTAATATGTTATAAAATACTTTGGTTTAGGGTTTGGGGTTTAAAATATTATAAACTGCTTATGGTTTAGGGTTTATGGTTTATAATGCTTTAATAAATTATTTTAATAAACAGTTAGAAAAAATAAAAAAATGATTTCTTGGGTTTACGGTTTATGGTTTTTAGGGTTTAGGGTTTTCTAGGGTTTAGGGATTTTTATGGTTTAGGGTTTAAGGATTTTTAGGGTTTGGGGTTTAGAGCTTAGGGTTTAGGGCTTAGGTTTTGGATTTTAGGGTTTAGAGTTTATAATACCTTAGTAAATGCTTTGAAGCTTTAGGCTTTAGGGTGTAGGGTTCATAGGACCTTAGTGAATGATTTTAGGGGTTGTCCATTAGGATTTAAGCATTAGGATATAGAGTTTGGGGTTTGGGGTTTAGGGTTTAGGTTTTATAACACTTCAGTAAATTCCTTAAATAAACACTTAAATAAAAGTTACAAAATTCCTTCTAAAATGTTATAAAATTCTTAGTGTATAGGGTTTACCGTTTGGTGTTTATGGTTTGGGATTTAGGATTTCGGGTTTAGGGTTTAGGTTTTAGGTTTTATGGTTTAGGTTTTATGCTTTAGGATTTATAACACTAAAGTTACAAAAAACTTTTTAAAAGATATAGATGATTTTCCATCGTAAATCACATTTAGAAAAACATTTGCCGATGTGTTTCGAACCAACTAGTGTTGTTCATCGTGAGGACAACTTGAGGAGTCAGATCAAGGCTGTCAATAATAGAGGGAGAGCAGATCCTCCGAACGACTAGGTTGACTGGGTTGGCCATCAGTGGCTATCTACAATGGCTTAGAGTAAAATTAAAAAATTAATAAGTCAAATGTATTAGTTATTCAATTTAGTATATTTTAATTAGGTTACTAAATTATTCAATCCAACTCATTTATTAAATAAATTATAAATGAGTTTGATTGAATAATTTAGTAACCTAAGTAAAATATATTAAAATTCAATAACTAATACATTTGACTTATTAATATTTTAATTTTATTCTGAGCTGTTGTAGATAGCTGTTGATGGTCAACCCAGTCAACCTAGCCATTTGGAGGATCTGCTCTCCATATATAATTGATAGGCTTGATCTGACTCCTCAACTTATTCTGACGATGAACCACACTAGTTGGTTCGAAACGCGTCGGAAAAGGTTTTTCTAAATGTGATTTACACTGAAAAATCTTCTATATATGTTATGGATCACAAAAGCCTCAATTCAACTTTTTAAAATGTTGTAAAATGGTTAGGGTTCAGGTTTTAGTGTTTATAACACTCTAGTAAATTCTTTTAATAAACACCTAAGAAAAATTTAGAAAACTCTTTTTAAAATGTTATAAAATGCAGAGGGTTTAGCTTTTAGGGTTTCAGGTGTAGCGTTTAGGGCTTAGGGTTTATGTTTTATAAAAATTTAGTAAATTATTGTAATAAACACTTAAAGAGAAACTACAAAATTATTTTTAAAATGTTATAAATTTATTAATGTTTAGGATATAGGGTTTAGGGTTTGGGGTTTACAATTCAAGGCTTAGGTTTTACAGTTTATAAAAATTTAGTAAATTATTTTAATAAAAAGTTAAATAGAAGTTACAAATAACTTTTCAAAATGTTATAAAATACTTAGGGTTTAGGATTTAGGGTTTTTGTTTATGCTTCACGGTTTATGGTTTATAATACTTTAGAAAATATTTTTAATAAACAGTTAAATGAAAGTTACAAAACTCCTTTTAAAATGATATAAAATTATTAGTATTTAGGGTTTGGGGTTTTGGGTTTGGAGCTTAGGGTTTAGGGTTCACTTTTTAGGATTTCTGGTTTATAAGGATTTAGTAAATTCTTTTAATAAACACATAAATAAAAGTTAAAAAACTCGTTTTATAATGTTATAAAATTGTTAGGGTTTAGGGTTTATAAGGGTTCAATAAATGATTTTAATAAATGCTTAAATAAAAGTTATAAAACACTTTTTAAAATGTTATAAAATGCTTAGAGTTTAGGATTTCAGTTTTAGGGTTTTAGGTTTTAGGTTTGGGTTTTAAAGTTTAGGGTTTCACTTTTATGGTTTATAACGCTTTAGTAATTTATTTTAATAAACATTGTAATAAAATTTATAAAATGATTTTTGAAATGTTATAAAATGATTTGAGTTTATGGTTTAGCATTTAGGGTTCAGGGTTTAGGGTTTAGGGTGGCTACTCTATAGGGTTTATGGTTTATAAGGCTTTAGTAAATGCTTCTAATAAAGACTTAAATAAAATTTTGGGATTTAGAGTTTACAATTTATAAGACCTTAGTAAATGCTTTTAATAAAGACTTAAATAAAATTTTGAAAACGGTTTTTAAACTATTATAAAATCCTTAGGGTTTAGGGTTTAGGGTTTTGATTTTGGGTTTTTGGTCTAGTGTTTAGGGTTTAGGTTTTAGGGTTTATAAGAGTTTCGTAAATAGTTTTAATAAACACTTAAATAAAAGTTACAAAAAGTTTTAAAAATGTTACAAAATGCTTAGAGTTTCGAGTTTAGGCTTTAGGCTTTAGGGTTTCAGGCTTCAGGTTTAGAGTTTAGGGTTTAGTGTTTATAAAACTTGAGTAAATGCCTTTAATAAACACTTAAATAAATGTTACAGACTGCTTTTTAGAATGTTATAAAATGCTTAGTGTTTATTGTTTAGAGTTAAGGGTTTGAGGTTTATCGTTTGGGGTTTAGGGTTTAGGGTTTTGAATTTAGGGTTTTTAACACTTTCGTAAAAGATTTTAATAAACACTTAAATAAAACAAAACCCTTTCTAAAATGTGATAAAATGCTTAGCATTTGGGGCTGACGGATTAGGGTTTGGGGTTTAGTGTGTAGGGTTAAGGGTCTAGGATTTAGGGTTATGGGTTTATGGTAGAGTGCTTAAGGTTTATAAAATTCTCAGGGTTTAGGGTTTTGTGGTTTAAGGTTTAGGGTTTATGTTTAGGTTTTAAGGTTTATAACAGTATAGTAAATTCTTTTAATAAACACTTAAATAAAAGTTACAAAACACTTTTTAAAATGTTATAAAATGATTAGGGTATAGGGTATAGGGTTCAAGATTTAGGGTTTATGGTTTATAACACTTTAGTAAATTCTTTTAATAAACGCTTTTATATAAAAGTTACAAAACCATTTTTAAAATGCTATAAAATGTTGAGGGTTTAGGGTGTATGGTTTAGGGATTATAAAAATTTAGTAAATGCTTTTAATAAACATTTAAATAAAAGTTGCAAAACACTTTTTAAAATGTTATAGAATACTTAGGGTATAGGATTTACAGTTTAGGGTTTAGGGATATGACTTTATGGTTTAGAGTTTAGGGCTTAGGGTTTATAGAACTTTAGTAAATGTTTTTAGTAAACACTTAAATAAAAGTTACAAAATGTTTTTACAATTGTTATAAAATGCTTATGGTCTAGGGTTTATGGTTTAGGATTTAGGGTTTGGTGTTTGGGGTCTAAGGTTTAGAGTTAAGTGTTTGTTGTTTAGGATTTACGGATTAAGTTTTATGGTTTTGGGTTTATAACACTTTATAAAATTCTTAGGGTTTAAGTTTTAAGATTTTTGGTTTAGGGTTTAGGGTTTGGGGATTAGGGTTCATGGTTTCGAGTTTAAACACATTAGTAATTGTTTTAATAAACACTTAAATAAAAGATACAAAACACTTTTAAAAATATTATAAATTTTTGAGGGTTTAGTGTTTAGGATTTGGGGTTTTGGGTTTATGGTTTAGGATTTGGGGTTTACGGTTAAGTTTTAAGAGTTTAGGGTTTAGGGTTTAGGGTGTAGGGATAAAACACCTCACCTTAAGGGGGTATCTGCTACTACATATTACACATAATGCATTCATCCCATGTAGCCTCGAGGAGTTAGGAAGAAAAATAAATAAAAACAAAAACGTTTATGAAGAGGGGTGAGAAAACAAAGGTCAAGATATCTCGTGTACCACAATTTACTCCCTCCTACACTTACATACCCAGTTGTGGTCTTCCCTAATTATAGATACTCATAAAATTCTTAGGGTTTATGGTTTATGGATTAGGGTTTTGGATTTAGGGTTTATAACATTTTAGTAAATTCTTTTAATAAGCATTTAAATAAAAGTTACCAATAGTTATTAACATGCTATAAAATTATTATGCTTTAGCATTAAGGGTTTTTGTTTTATAACACTTTAGCAATTTTTTTTAATATACACTTAAATAAAACTTATGAAACACTCTTTAAAATGTTATTAATTAATTAGGGTTTATGTTTTGGGGATTAGTGTTTAGGGTTACAAAACAATTTTTAAAATGTTATGAAATGCTTAGGGTTTAGGTTTTAGGGTATAAGGTATAAGGTTTTGGGTTTTGAGTTTAGAATATAGGGTTTAGGGTTTAGGGTTTATAACACTTTAGTAAATTATTTTAATTGACACTTAATTAAAAGTTACAAAATTCTTTTTGAAATGTTATAAAAGGCTTACGGTTTAACATTTAGGGTTTATGTTTTTCAGTTTAGGGTTTAGCTTTTATGGTTTAGGGTTTATAACAACTTAGTAAATTATTTTGACGAAAAATTAAGTAAAAGTTACAAAACACTTTTTAGAATGCTATAAAATGCTTAGGGTTTAGGTTTTATAAGAATTTAGTAAATTCTTATAATAAACATTTAAATGAACGTTAAAAAACACTTTTTAAAATGTTATAAATTGCTTAGAGTTTAGGGTTAAGAGTCTAGCAATTATAAGGCTTTGGTAAATCCTCTTAAGAAAGAGTTAACTAAAAGTTATACTTTTTTTGGAATGTTATAAAATTCTTAGGGCTTAGGGTTTAGGGTTTATGATTTGAGGTTTGGTGTTTAGAGTTTAGGGTTTAGGGTTTATAACACTTTAGTAAATGATTTTAATAAACACTTAAATACAAGTTACAATATTATTTTAAAATGTTATAAAATTATTAGGGTTTATCATTTATGGTTTAGGGTTTATGGTTTAGAGTTCAGGGTTTAGGGTTTGTGGTTTAAAGTTTAGGGTTCATAGTTTATAACACATTAGTAGATTCTTTTAATAAAAACTTAAATAAAAATTACAAAATACTTTTTAAAATGTTCAAAAATGTTTAGGATTTATGGGTTAATGTTCACAATTTGAGGTTTAGGGTTTAGGGTTTGGGGTTTATAGGTTAGGGTTTAGGGTTTAGGGTTTGGAATTTAGGGCTTAGGGTTTAGGATTTAGGGTTTAAGGTTTGGGGTTTTGGGTTTATGTTTAGGGTTTAGTGTTTAGGGTCTACAACTTTTTTTTAAATTCTTTTAATAAACACTTAAATAAAAGTTACAAAATAGTTTTTAAAATGTTATAAAATGGTTAGGGTTTAGGTTTTATGGTTTAGGGTTTAGGGTTTGGCATATAGGGTTTAGGGTTTAGGGTTTATGTTTTTGTGTTTAGGTTTTAGGATTTTGTGTTTATGGTTTAGGGTTTACTCTTTAGTGAATTCTTTTAATAAACACTTAAATAAAAGTTACAAAATTCTTATTAAACTGTTATAAAATTCTTAGGTTTTATGGTATAGCGTTTAAGGCTTGGGG
>APFE030734194.1:0-16643 GCA_000404065.3 Pinus taeda
TTAACCAAAGGTTGATTTTGTCCAGTTGAAGGTGCACTCGATTATGGAGAAATCATGACATTTTGAACCAAAGAGGTTGAAAACAGCCATACTAGTAGGACAATGGTAAGTCCCAGAAGGGATAATGTAGCCATATAAGGAGCACCAATATTTCCAAAAGAAGGAAAATGACTAGGATTCCCATCAAAAGGGATTCCTTTATTAGTAGACTCTGGATTTGTCGTCATATGTGTCAACCTAAGATCAACTAAGGAATAGGGATGTTATTCGTAGTCAATTAATTTTAACGACACTTTCGACACAAATTTGCTTTTTCAGTTTTTAAGAGTCGAGAAAAAGCTAAAGATG
This sequence comes from Pinus taeda, assembly GCA_000404065.3. Taxonomy (NCBI): domain Eukaryota; kingdom Viridiplantae; phylum Streptophyta; class Pinopsida; order Pinales; family Pinaceae; genus Pinus; species Pinus taeda. The sequence continues at coordinate 349 of APFE030734194.1, forward strand.
ACTCTAGTCTCCTTCAATTTTTAATGAGCCTAAAAGGACAAGTGCTTAGATGGACCTTTCCTTTTAAAGAGTCAAAAAGGAACAAAAGTGACTACTCTAGAAAATCTATACAAAGGGATTACCAAACCAATCACAAAACTACAATATACACCTTCGTGATAAATTAAAAATAAATTACCAAGGACTTATGTATGGCAGACAATCTTCCCGAATGTTCTGTTCAGTGCATTGCAATCAATAAGGCGACAGGCTCAGTTTCCTATGGATAAAGGATTTAAGCCTATTGTGGTCTCCCAATATATATGTGACAGTACGAGGAGCACAAGTCTATGCTAGCACTTGTCACATCAAGGAGGAGGAATCACCCAACCTTCAATGAAAACAATAGCCACTACTTTTAACGATGTCGGAACACGTCCCTAGCCTAGACCTCTAGATATGTTGCGTTAAGTTCCAAATCATTGTTAGGTTCATTGAAATTTATTTTAAAGTTCATCTTGTTTATAGTTTTCCTTTCAATTGTTCACCGCGTGATAATGATCTGAAATTCCTAAGATGTAATCTACAATGATAAACAATCTTTGTTTATTTGAGCAATGAAAATCCTAGCTACTAGGGAAAGAAGACAACAATGCTTTTAAGAAAAGAGCAAAGAGCACACACTAGTGCATTTCTGTAAGTCATCTTTTCGCACACAAATCAAAAAATGCTAAATGCAAATGCATGTATTTTTTTTTGCTTTGCTTAATGTGAAAAATGCCAAAAGGAAAACTAAATGCAACAAAGATCTGAAATATTTCACTCAAAATGACATTTTCGACAATTTCTTCTTCAAAAGAGAAAGGAAGACTCATAAATGACACTTTCAATTTTGAACAAAAATGCTTTCGACACTTTGAATGTAAACAAATCAAATCAAATGCATCAACAAATGTTCAATCGATTATCATGTGAAGGAAGAATTTACGAGACTTCTCTTTTCGACAAAAAACGACAATTACAACACTTTTTGTACCAAAGAAACAAATCGATTTAAATAACTTTTTGACAAAGGATTGTAAATGAGGAACAAATAAACAAAAACATTCACTAATCCTAATGTAATTGAGGCTGATCTAAGTGATGCAAGTAAGCTTTAGTAAAGAGGCACTGCTCATTTGCAGCAAAACTACAAAACAAAACTTAAACCAGGTAAAAAACCCTCAATTTCTAGATGGAAAAAGAATTCAGTCAATCATCACACCTAGGATTCATAGAAACTGAGATGCATCACACTTACTGCACTCAAGAGGTGCGATGCATATTGAGTCACAGTGGAAGACAGTGTAATGGTCTAGGCACTGCAACTGAAATGGGTTTTGGCTCAAATGTGGAGCCATTTTCAATGAGTTAAGGTGGGTTTTCATGAACAATGATGAGCAAAGTATGATGGAATGTCTTGAGAGGTTACTGAGTTACCAAAAGGACATCTAGATGTGCTTGCAAGTCAAATTTTCAATTCATAAACTAAACTCGAGGTCGATTGAAGCAACATTTATCTACTATGCAATTGGAGAGCAAGAGTAGTTCGAAGGCTACCTGGCTGACTTCAAACTCTGTCTATAGTTTATCAAATTGAACATAAAACATACAATAACAACAAACAAACATTTGTTCATTCCCCAGTGGAGTCGCCAATTTGTTTATGGGAAAACTAGTATTCCTAAAGAATGTTAGCCCTCTAGGTTTGGTAGCTACCCTAGAAACAATAGTTTAAAGCAATTCAATGATTTCTTCTATGTGTAACATATAAAAGAAAGATAATGGAACCAATCTTGAACTTTTGCTTAATCCCTTGCTTGATCTCACTCCCCTTTGATAGATCCTACAACTCCTCCCTGTACTTAACACGCTTGGAGAGTACCTACACAAGTGCAGCAACAAAGAACCGTCAAAGCATCGTGATCTATTACAACATAAACATTACAAAATCAGATATATATTGAACAAATGATAGCATTCAGCACTTCCTTGCAATTCACAATATTCTCGCCTCTAGATCTCTTGGATGAGGGATCTTTTTATAGATGTTTGCAAGGGTGTGAGTCATCCATGGGATTTTATTAGTGTCATTCCACTTGTTATAATGGGTTACACAAGAGAAGGGATTGGAGATTTTCTTATATCCCTTATTCATCCTTAGGTGAATTAAGAGAGGCAAGTGGCATAGGATAATTTTTTGGAAGATTCCATGAGCAATCAACTGACAAATGTCTAAGACATTTGTCCATCCTTGCCCATGGCACCCTATAGAAGGCCTAAATAGTATGCATCGTACCCTGGCAATGTACCACTCAGTATGTATCGGACTTTGCTAGTGGAGCAGTTAGTATGGTTTAATTTAGGCAATTTCTGAATGGTTTCTCAGATGGAACTTTTGGGGAATGATGTATTCAGATGACTATGTTCCTTTAGGGTATGAAACAACTCTTTTATGGGTTGGTGAACCCTAATACATCAACATATAATTCTAGGGTTGATGTGCCCAAATATGTCTATAATAGCGTAGAGGGGACGTGGGGTACCTTAGAATTGGACTCAAAGGTTCAAAACCCAGCAGTGCAAAATGGATAGAGATTGGGTAAGTGAGGCAGCTATATCCTCACTTAAACAATGCTTGAAAACTAACTTTTGGTGATCCAAAAGCCTTTTCAGTGGGAAGGTGTGATCCAAATGGATCCAAGAATCACTTTTTGTGTCTTCAAAAGCTCAAAAATCATGTCAAAGACTATAGAAAATCGCATAAGGAAGCCTTTCAAAACAGTGTCGGGAGGCAAAAACTGGTAAAATCAATGAAAAAACAGAGTATCAGAGGCAGAACAAGTAATGCATAGTAGCCATCAGATTTGGTTGATCAATGGCCCAAATCTGAGTGGCAAATCGCAATTGGTGGTAGCCTTCGGCAAAGATCGGCGGGATCCACATAAGACTTGTGACACGATCAACGAATATTGGTAGGACCCACATGCGGCTTGTGATGGCAATCGACAGAGACCTCATAGGGGATGCAATGGCGACTGGTGGGGTCAATGAGGACTGTCGATCAAGCATGCAATTCAACAACCCACATTGAACCACCAAATCGCAATCGGGAAATGTAAAGGAGTGGGGTTTAAGTGCATATCCATATATGCGACCCGATGGACCAAACCTGATAATATTGTAAGCCATATTGCATGGATCTTGAGACCTGTGAAACACCACCTTTAATGTATTTTCACAGTTTCATTTGTTAAACGAAATGTGAAGGGGAAAGCGTCGATGCAATATGTTGAAGTCAAAAGGGTACCTTAAGGCTATTAGATATAGTTTCAAGTACAGAGGAAATCCATTTATAATGCACTTTCGTTGTTTTTAAATATTTATGAAACACAAAGGGACAGAGCCATTGCGACAAGTGACAACCACCAATATGTGGACTCGCTGGGAGAATAGGATGGATTTAAGGACTTCTGGCATTCGATACATTGAGTTTTAGTAGACTTTCTTTGTTAAAATACATTTTCACTGTGAAAATAGAGCGCAATCGTTTCAGGAGTTGTGGAGGCCTGAGGCACTCTTACATTTCAGAATGGGTCGCTACCTCCTCTCTATGCATTAAGCAATGATTGTATAATGCTGGCAGAGGGATTCAAAGTGGACAAAGGTTGGGGAGACTGAGAGACGGGAACCTGAAACAAATAGGTAGTGTTGGATTTAAAGCCACTGACAGACAGCACAACAAAGGATGCAGTATTGTAGGCAAATGCCAAGACAAAGTTAGGACAGAGACAAAGCACATTGAGGAAGTCTGTGTAAATCTTGAGAGGCTCAAGTAAAGCTCTTGTTATTGTATCCTGCTGTGTGTGAGGCTCAAATTGAGCTCACTGTTGTAAAAAGAACTCTTCTTGAAGATATAATAGAGAGGCCACCACTGAAGGCTAGACGAGGAGATGTAGCCCAGGAGTATTGGGACGAACTCCTCATTAAATTGACTATGTTATGTGTTTTCTATTATGTTTTGTTTACTACTTCATTATCTGTGCATATCGCAATTTTATTGATCCATTGAATAAAATGACATAGAAAAATCCATGCACATAAGTCTGTAATAACTTATTGTTGTCTTAGATCTCATTATCAAATCACACAATATGTGTATGTGCACATGGTTGAGGAGAAGGAATTGGGTGTTTGTCTGGTGTGGAAATTGATCCAAAGTGCTTACAGAATAAGGAAAAAGCTAGAAGCTAAGGGTTGATTAAAGAATAAGTATCAATTTTTTATTTCAGTTTTATTATGCACGTGATTTATGATTTGGGACTATGATGATTACATGTGATCTATCATTCTGGTTTATGATGGTTACATGTAACTTATGATTTTGATATACTATGGTTGTGTTTTGAGCTAGCCTGATGTGATATTTTTATACATGTTGAATTGGTCAAAGATGCCAGTTGGACTTGTTATGATGGGAAGTAAACAGGATTGCAAGTGTACCTTATTGACAAGCTACAAATGAGGTATGAGGTGAATTTATTTCAATTTATTTTGAATCTAATCAAAGTTATGTGCTTGGTATAGGAAAGCATGAAATGCTCAGTTGGGTGTTGAAATTGACAACAAGAATTAGCAACAATACTGAAAGAAATTGAAACATGTAGCAGTATGTTGGTAAAGCACTTCAAGAGTAAGGCCATTGTGGGAAAACTAGTACCCAATAGTGTCCATTGACTTGAATGAGCATGCTATGACCGGTATGATGGTTTTGAGGTAGGTATATGCCTTGGTTGTTTGACCTCTGATGCGAGGAATCCTTGTCAAGGCATGGATCACTCGGGATAAGGGGTGTCAAGGAACTTGGAAGGTGAGTGACTACATGGAAGGGGTGACTAGATTTCCCGAGGGGCTGTGTAGTTGTTGGGCAGCGGATCCCCCACGTAATGAATTTGGGGCTTAAATCCCACGTTTTTGGGTATTGTATTATAAAAGCTCTACGAAGTGCGCATAGCGCGAATTGTAATGGGTCAAGTCTAAGGGTAGTCCACCCTAAAATATTGTAAATTAATCTAGAATGTGTCGGCCTACCGATGGTCCATAGACCATGGGAATGTATAAATAAGAGCAAGGTTCTAAGTGTAAAGGACAGTTTTGCAAGAAGTAATGGGCACCTGAAGGCGATATTAGATCTGAGTCTGTAAATCCAAAGTTTGGGTTGTAATAGGAGATAGAGGCTCCACTGCTGTGTGTGCGGAGGCCTAGTTAGAGTCTGAGGTTGATTGCACAGGGTAGGAAGTGGATCGTAACTAGATAAAGGTATTAATAAAGATAAGTGGGTTTTGAAATATCATGTATATGTTCTAGATTCTTGTTTATACATTTGTTTATGATTTATTATTGCGAGTATGTCCACTGTGTTAATTGGTAACTGAAGCACTGTGCTTTCTTAAGTAACTTAAGATCTATAATAATATTAAGCATAGTAAAGATAATTAGCACTTGCGCTCGTATTCCTACGAAAGGTGATACTTAGAATAGATGGTTGTGCAAGAGTAGTGCAACACGTAGGATTGGTTTGCAAACATCCAGACCTCATCATTTCTAGCACCATCCCATACTACCTCAGGTGAGAACTCAGTCCATGCTCCATAGACTGTTGTTGAAGGGGCCGATAGTTTCGAGATTTGTTTAGCTAAACATTTCTAAACCTAGGTCAAGCCCCAATAAGCCAACAAATGGTTCCATTGTTGGGACTAGGATTTGCCTAAGGGATGTCTGATGTCAGAACATTGGAACCCTATGAATAATGAAATTGAAGATTGGTTGGATTAGAAGCTGCACGAGTTTGTAATACAGGAAAACAAAACTCTGCAGATATCTGAGAAGAGGTGGTTGGATTGCTTCATATATACAAAAATCCACGAGGTCTTCTTCGCGACCTTCTCTTCAGAACTATACGATTGGATCACGAGGCTAGAAGACACTCAGGGAAGGTGCAAGCTTGATCAACCGATAGTGTGGAATCTGGAGTTGGTGCACAGACTAGAGGCATCTGAAGATAAGATCCTGCGAGCCGTAGATCATTGGCTGGATCCAATAATAGGAGGGCTTATCACTGAATTTGTGACAGACACGACTGTCAGCTACAACGAAGCAGAAAGACGTTTTCTCAAAGGACCGTGAGGTAAGTACATCAAGTCTTTGAATACCTAGATTAAGATGTTGTTATGTGAAAAACGGGAGATGCAAATACATTAATGAGTGGAAAGACGTGGAGTGGAAGGGTCTACAAAGGGATTGAAGGGTTACGAAATAGTCCTTTAATTTCACCACCACAAGCATGTGAGGAAGAACACACTTGGTTGTCTTTGAGGAATGCAGTCAGTTTAATCGGGTAGCGCATTTTTTAGTTATCATCTTTGCTAATGCCACCACTCCCATCGCCTTCACCTCCAACTTCACCCACTCTGCCTCCATCAAACCATCAGTTTAGCATGGTGAGCATGATCAAGTTGCCTATATTCAAAGGAGTAGGAAATGAAGACCCAAATTAGTTTTGGTTCGTAGTAAGACCAGTGTGTGAAGTGCACGGGGTTACGGATGATAACATTAAGAAGGCTACATTGGTAAGTGCACTGCAAGATCATGCACTCACTTGGTATATCAAGCACTTGAATGATCACCCAAATGATATAATAGCAGAGATTCAGATTGCATTGAACAGAGAATTTAGCCAACCAAAATCGGAGATGCAGTCAATTATCAGATTCAAGGAGATCGCGATGCTTCTAGGTGAACCCCCTAGGATCTAGATCAGAGGCTAAAAAGTACGATCCGCGAGGCTAATATGGCACTGACAGATGTGCAACACCACGCATGGTTTGTGGTGTCTTTGACACCACACCTGAGGACGGCACTGTCACAACAGATGCTCTCAACTGAGGTAGAGGCATTGGAGATGGCGATGAGGTTTCATGAAACACCGATACAAGATCCAGGGCTGGGAGTCCAACAAATTCACGTGCAACTACAAAACCTATGCTTAGAGATGCAAAGTTTGAAGCAGAATAGGGCACCTCGACCAGAGGCACATGAAGAAGTGTGGTGTATAAAATGTAAGGGTCAGCGTCACGACAAGGATCACTATCCTATATTCGTGAAATATTTGGTGAGAGGGGTACTGATACCATTGAGACAAAAGGCACAAGAAGGGCCGAGTGTGCCCACCGCACTCTGGTGTGCCCACTACACTCTGGTCCGTGATTTGTGAGGTGCGAGGAAAGCACGTGACAAACGACTATCACCTGTTGCAGAAGTATACCCAAACTCCGCAAGAACTGTATTGTAATTTCTATAGGTCAGTGGGTCACGATGAGTGGACATGTCAGAGCTATGAGCTAATGATGGATAGGACCCTAGCTTATTGAATGCGGATAGAAATGCGAGGCCTCGATCCAACTACAACAATCGCATGGGGGGATTTCAAGGATGAGGAGGAATGGTACTAGGACAAGGGCATGGATAGTTAATTTGCTATAACTACAGAGGACTCGAGCACTACGTGCATGACTATATGAGTCCGACTAGAATTTGTTGTCCATATTGTTATCAGTTTGATAATGAAGTAGTAGATTGTCCAATGTTCATCACATAGATGCGCGAGAAAGGGGTACTACAGCCTACTCCAACTCAAAATATCCAAATGATGAGGTTGGAACCACACGAAGAAGACCCCAACATGAATATGGTACTTAGAAGTGGCGTCACTATAGGGGAAGATAAGGGAAAGCAACCTGAGGATGATATATGGGTTAGCAAGGCCCCTACAAAAGAATGTGAGCTTGACTCGGAATGTGCAAAGGAAATGGTTATGGAGGCTAAGAAGAGCTTCAAGGAGGCCTCTACTTCAGGTAGTAAGGATCAACCAGAACCAGAAATGGATTCATCTATGCTTACTACCTTTTTAGAGACATGCATGACGTTGCTATGAGACAATAAGGTAGTTAAAGGACTCCAAGAGCTTCTCGCTAGGTGTGCAGGATCAAGGGAACCACACGTAGTTCGAAATATGGGGAAGCATGCTTTGCGTACTGGAAGGTAAATGTGGCTTATGGCGCAAATTAGTGAATATGAGATGGACCAGTTAGTCCTCAACCTAGGATCGAACGTGAACATGTTACCAAAATAGACTTGGGAGTGAATGGGCTGGCCCATGTTACAGTGGTCTCCTATTCAATTACAGATGGCAAACCAACAAAAGATTGTGCCCATGGGAAGATTACAAGGGGTAACAGTGGATATTGAAGGTGCAAGCATACAGAAAGATTTTGAGGTAATAGAGATTGTAGATGACAGTAACGCTTACCCCGCTTTACTAGGAATAGACTCGGCAATGGACATGAATGGAATCATCAACCTAAAGAAGCGAAAATTGATTTTCGAGAAAAAGTCCCTACATGTGATAGTTCTACTAGATCCCGCTGAAGGAGAATGTTACACAGAACCTGTGCGCGATGATGGAAGTGATGAGGAGTTAGATTGTATCTACAAAATAACCATGTGAAACCAAGATTGGATAAATCCGACTGCAGATGGAAGGGTCTCCTGGGAGTGCATAGAGTCCTACCTTTCAGAGTCATATGAAGAAGATGAGTGATGGCATAATCAGTTGAGTGAAGTGACGACGCTAAATTGTAATATGATGACCAAATCACTACATTGTGTAACCGCCCAGGCTCAAGATCTACCAACATATGATCGACTGACAACGGTGGATGAATTCTTGAGCAAGTTTGAGAGTGAAGTACCAAAGCAATAGAGGTTTGAAGCATTAAAGTGGGTGCTACGCAGAACATCTACGCGTTGGTGGGGAACACATGAAGGAAATTTTGAAAACTAGCATGATTGCAGAAGGATGATGCAGCTAAGGTTTGGGAAGCTGGAACTACAAATAACTAAGAAATACAATGGATGCAATAACCTACGCATACACCTCGCAAAATGGACCAAAGCCTATGGCGAAGAGGCCCAACCTGAATGGGTACACTTATTTTATGATACCCTTGATGTCATCCCATGAAACTGGTATACTGAGACAGAAGTCCAACATGGTATGGGTGAATGGGATATCTTGTGCGAACGATTTTTATTAATGCTCTTATTTTAAGACCCATGGATGGATACTATTGACGATGCGCTACAAGTTGTGAAAGATACCATTTTCAAAATACCACAGGAACCAGAAGAAATAGTTTTACCAGTATGGTCACATCAGTTAAGACATGCCCTAGAATGTTACAACATGCAAATGGAGGATGAAGATGATGATCCCCGAAACATTAATATTCCATAAACAGAAGGGAGTCACGAAATTCGAGGATCATCGATCAAGGACCCTGACATCACAATGCCACTGAAAATGAAACAAGTGAACATTGGTACAGATTCGAAGTCAAAGTACACAATGCTTGGGGAATATTGGGATGATGCCACAGTGGATAAGGTCATCGAGTTACTTCACGAATATCAAGACTTATTCCCGACCAAAATAATAGAGTTAAAAGGCATCCTCGATGTCTTAGGGATGATGAAGATAAATCTAAAACCGGAAGCAAAGCTAGTTAGGCAGTGTCCTTATTGTTTGAATCTGAAGTATAAGGAAAAGTTCTGCGAAGAATTGGACAAAATGCTTGGAGTAGGAATTATTGAACCTGTGGAAGAGTCTGAATGGGTGAGTCCTATGATAGTGCAGGAGAAAAAATAGAAGGGAAAAATTTGAATCTACATGGACCTCTGAAAAATGAATGATGCCTGCATTCACAACCCATTCCTGACCCCATTTATATATGAAGTCCTAGAGAATTTTGGTGGACAGGAAGCATACTCATTCATGGATGGGTTCTCAAGGTACCATCAGATCAAGATCACACTGGAAGATAGGAGCAAGACCACCTTCATGACCGAATGGGGATGTTTTTAGTACACTATTACGCCCTTTGGGTTGAAGAATGTGCCAGCAATATTTTCGCGTGTAGTAGTGGCCGTGTTCAAGGAATTCATCCATAAGCGTTTGGATGTTTATTTTAACAATTGGACTGTATTTGGGCTAGTCAAGAATAATGTAGCGAGCTTAGGGTTGATGCCGGATATGTGTCTACGACACCAGATTGCACTGAATCTTAAGAAATGTACATTCCTCGTCCCTTTTGGAAACTTGCTTAGCCATGTAGTCTGTAGACAAGGGCTGATGGTGAACCCTACGAAGATTGTTGTCATACTCAATCTACAAGCCTCGCGCAGTGTCAAACAACTCCGTACCACAATGGGCCACATTGGCTACTATCGAAAGTTTATTAAGGGCTATGCAAAAATCACGACACCAATGGAATAGTTGCTAAAAAAGGATGCTACATATTGTTGGAATGATGATTGTAAGAAAAGTCTGGAGATTCTCAAGGAAAGGATGGTGTTTGCCCTCATTTTGGTTTTCCCAAAATGGGACATTGAATTTCATGTACATGTTGATGCGTCATGTATTGCGCTGGGCATTGTACTCACGCAAGAAGGAGCAGAAGGCATTGATCACCCGATCGCATTCGCAAGTTGCCGATTGTCCAAAGCTGAAAAAAAATACTCTAGTACTGAGCGTGAGGGGTTGGCGATGGTATACATGCTCCAGAAATACCGCCACTATCTACTTGGTGGGCACTTCAAAATGTATACCGATCATTCTGCATTGAAGTACCTAGTGAACAAGCCTATGTTGGGGGGGCGCATTTGTAGATGGTTGTTACTCTTTCAAGAATATGATTTTAAGGTCATCATAAAGCTAGGATGCCTAAACGTAGGCCCATATCACCTGTTCCGAATTGAGAACGGTGAAGTGCCAACAAATTTGGAGGAAGGACTATGTGATGCATAACACTATGCAGTGCGTGTGGTGGATGGCCACTTTGAGGATATAATCCACTTCTTAACCACAAGGATCACGCTGCAGGGATATTTAGTACAACAGAAGAAAGAATTGGTGGTACGCACGGCAGATTTTACTGTTATCGCGGGGCACCTCTACAAAATTGGAAATAACAAAATAATATGAAGATATGTACCTGAATTTGAATGAGGACAGATCCTCACAGAGGGACATGGGGGGGCTACAAGAGGACATTATGCGAGATAGGTGATAGCACATAAGATTCTTCGCATCGAACTATGGTGGCCAACCCTATATCAAGATTCAAAAGCGTACTAACGGGCCTATGACGTATGTCAATGGACTGGGAAACCATCGCGAAGGGATGAGATTCCACTCAATCCACAGATGATGTTGCAGCCATTTGAAAAATGGGCCATAGACTTTGTGGGGCCTATCGCCCCTCAAGGGAAGACGGGTGCACGCTACATCATCACTAGGACAAAGTATTTGACTAGATGGGCGGAAGCACAGCCGATTAAGGACTACACAGCCACTACAACTATGAAATTTTTAGTTGACAACGTCTTGACATAGTTTGGATGTCCAAAATTTCTAATGAGTGACCACAGAACACACTTTCTAAATGAAACTATTAGCACACTTACTGAAGAATTCCAGGTGTATCATCAGCAAAGCACATCATACCATCTATAAGCCAATGGGACCATAGAAGCATTCAACAAGATTCTAGAGACTGCGTTGACCAAAGTATGTAACACGTAGCGAACCAATTGGGATTTACAGATACCTGCCATGTTATGGGCATACAGAATGATGTGCAAGAAATTGACAAGGTTCAGGTTAGTCTATGGCACAGAAGCCATCATACCAATAGAATACACTGTAACTAGTTTTCAAATAGCAACAATGACAGTCATGGCCGACCGCAAAGCCTTGGAACAGAGGCTCGCGCAACTAGAAGAACTAGAGGAAGAACGATTTCTAGCAAGCTTCCATCAGCAGGTACAGAAACAACGTGAGAAATCTTGGCACGATTGCCACATCAAGTTGTACATGTTCAAAGTCAATGATTTGGTATTACTACATGATAGCAAGTTCAAGAAATTCCCTCAAAAACTTCGAATGCATTGGTTGGGACCATATGTAGTCAAAGAGGTCATAGATGGTGGCATGGTCCAGCTCGACAAGCTTAATGGAGAGCCCTTCCCAGGAAAAGTAAATGGTAGTCAACTGAAGCTCTACATGAGTGGGTCAGCTATCTAATAAAATTGACAGAGTTCTCGCCAAGCATAACATTATAGTTGCATTCACGCCCCCTAACACCCTAAAAAACATGCTTGATTCTGCTAAGGACTTAATAGACCCAAAAAATCACAAAGGAGTAAACTCGATTCCCTGTTCTTGCGGTAAAGTTTATATAGGTGAAACAGGGAGATCCTTTGGGATAAGATTAAAAGAACACATTAATGATATTACAAGAAATAGGTCGGAAAAAGCAGGTCTAGCAGAGCACGGATGTTTCTCCTCACACTATATTTGTATGGAACAAGCAAAATTAGTCCACAAGGAAGACCATTATTTAAAAAGAAGGGTAAAAGAGGCATTTGAAATTGAGAAATCCTCCGATAACATGAATAGAAATGAAGGTCTTAAATTAAGTAGCACCTGGAAACCCTTATTAAATAAAATGAAAAAGCATTAAATTAATCTAATACTCCCTCTTAATAACATTTGATATGTCAAAAAAAAAAATTTACTTCAATTCAAACTAATTCATAACAAGTAACTCATTTATACAACATATCTTTAAAAAAAAATATAAAAGAAAAATATATATATATTATATAAAGAGAAAATAATATATCTTATAATAATAATAGTAATAATTATATAAATAATAGTAATAATAATAATATGATATTAATAACAATAATAATATTATAATTAAATAATCTAAATAAATAATTAACACATTAAATAATTATATGAATATTAACACATTTAATAATTATATAAATAATAACAATAATAAATTATCTATTATATAGATAAAAATTAAAATAATAAATAATAAGTAATTAAAATTAATTATTATTATTTATTTTCTGTTTATTATTAATTTTAATTACTTATTATTTAATTTTTTTAATTTTTTATCTATATATTTGAATTATAATAATTATTTGAATATTAACACATTTATATATTATATAAATAATAATAATAATAATATTTTTATTTTTGTAAACTACGGAGGTACCTTTCTTATTCTATTACTGCGAATCAAAAGCCATTACATATACGTAGTGGCCTCAACCCACCCCGAACAGAAACCGGGTATATTGGCCACCTTAGGTTCTTTACTGCCATCCAAAAAAAAAAGGTCTTAAGCCTACTTATCCATGCTAAGTAAACTATACATTCATAGGGACCGCTAATTTTCCTTCTCTTGATTCTATACTTATCAAAAAAAGCTTTAGATTCTAAATTGTTATCTACTATCTTCATAGAAACAAAATTGATATATGTCTATCGATACTACGCCTCCATTCCTGGCTGCTGCTCCATTTCCTTCTTGATATCTGGGTGGCATTGCTTTAACTGTTGTTGTATTTCATCCATCTTCTTGTCCTACATTAACAGAGTAATATGGAGATTCCTCAGTTCCTTCTTGAGATTTGGAATCCCTTGAGACAGTTCTGCCATTTGCATGGCTACTTGTTCCATTTCCTTGGCGAGCAGTCTCTTCATGACCCAATAAACGTGAAGCACTTGTTTATATAGGGTCATGTGGCCTCTCGTATTACCCGGGTCCGGGAGAATGTAAACCCAATCTTCCATCTCAGGATCAGATTGTCCCTGCATTGCCTCCTCCTCCATTTGCTGAATTATCCTTCTGACATCTTTGTTGGTATTCTCATAATAGGCTCTTTCTGCAAACTGGACCTTCTTCCCCACAGTTCTTCTGGTTTTTCTAACAGAGGTTGGTGCCTGCTCTTGTCTATGGCTTCCTGCTCTTCCCCTGCCCCGTCCTCGTTGTCCCCTCCGTCCTCCCCAGCCTCTTTTGCTTCTATAGTTTCCTCCCTCTCCTCGCTTGCTCATGCCCGAAGCACTACCAATTTCTCTGGCTCCCCCTCGCTCGCAGCCCTGTCAATCCTCATCCTCCCGATTCTCCTGGCTGTCCTCGGTCTCATACTCCTCGCTTCTTCCCCATTTTGCTCGAGACTACTGTCTTTTCTCCTCATCCGATTCAAACATCTCGACATCATCCTCTGAGTCGTTCGGCACTAGAACAGTTTCTTCGATTGCTTCTTCATTCACCACGCCTTTTCCTTTCTTTTCCCAGTCGTTGTGTTCCCTGGTGGCGTCAGTGTCCTCGCTTCTCACTCTCCTTCTAGTCTCCATTTTCCCCTCGTCTCTACTTTGGCTCCTTAGTTTCCTGTTTGCGCTACCTTCCCTTACAACTGACGCTCTCCCTCACCACGCTTCCCCTTTCCCAGGCTTCTCACTCTTCCCTTTGCTTCTGCCTCCTTCGTACCATCCTCCTTTAGTAATCCTCTCCCTCCTATTTCCGCCTGCAAGCTTTGCATGTGTGCCTTGCCACCTGTTCTTTCATTTATTACCTATGTCCTTTCGCTCTTCGACCGTACCTTCAGGCTCACCTCCCTTGTTTGACGCCCGGTCATCTCCGCTTCCCTTCATCGCCAATCTTCCTTTGTTCCACCTTGAGGCATGATCATGCGTAGTTGTCCAGCTGCTCCGACCTATCATTACCTGGCCCTCCACTACCCTGATCACCTTACGCGCCTGCGTAATCTTAATTGCTCTGTCCACTGCCAAAAACACCCCGATCGGGGGTAATAATAATAACAACATTAATATTAATAACAATAACAATAATTATAATAAAATAATCTAAATAAATAATTAACACATTAAATAAAATAATACAAATAAGTAAATTTAACACATCAAATAATAGAATATATATAACATACAAATATATATTCATTAAGGAATTCAGATTTTTGTGATCCATAACCATTGGAGAATAATTTTGGCAAAATCACATAAAAAATCGAACCAACCAGTGTGGTTCATCGTTAGGACAAGTTGAATATTAACTTGTCCTGATGATGAACCACACTAGTTGGCTCGAAACGCGTCGACAAATGATTTTTTATGTGATTTTGTTGAAATTATTCTCCAAACAGATATATATTCAATCATTAAAACCTAAAATTTAAAATCTTAATAATAATATTGAATAATATGAAATAAATTAAAATATAATAAATAAATAAATAATAACAATAAAAATTAATTAACTTTTTTAATTATTATGAATCAATGAGGCGTATTTTTTTTTTTTTTTTTTTTTTTTTTTTTTTTTTTTTTTTTTTTTTTTTTTTTTTTTTTTTTTTTTTTTTTTTTTTCCACTGGAAAAATCGTAATTTTATTCAAAATTAAGTAAAATTACATGTTGTAGATGCTATAATAGCATATGCGTTATCAAACTTGTTCTGCTAAGAACATGATCTAAAAATATACTGTCTATGCCTTCCTACCTTTCTTTTTCTCCACTTTCCGCCAACCTTCATTGTTGGGTGTGGCAGTTACAATAGTCATTTGAAGTTCGTTTGTATCAGCCATGATTTCTTTTTCAGAATCTGATCCTGATGAAGAGTGTGCTCTCTTGCTGCCCTCGACTTCCTGTCCTGTGTTCTCATATTGCTACTGTGACTTGCTGTCATTTGGATCTGTAGCATATCCAATCAGATTTTCATTATTCTGTGGGTATTTTGTGCTGCTTTCATTTTTGTTTTCTGGATTATTTCCTTCTTCTGCAACTTCTCGAGGTACAATGTTGTCTTCCTTCTTCTGTTCCTCTTCTATATCCTCTGTCCATGTGGCTGAAAACTGCCAACCTTTTGGTTTTGTGGGCTGTCTTCTTTTCCTTTCTTTTTTATTTTGTGGGCATGCACTCTGAAGATGACCAGTTTGTCGACATATACGACAGCGAAAGGCAGTGTTTTCGTAATCAAGTGGCTGTGTCCATTGCTTTCCAATGTGGAGTAAGAGGATGTGTTCCGGTAGGCCTTGACTGAGATTGACCTCCACACAGATCTTGGTGAAAGTGTAGATATCCTTTGATAGGCGTTCGCTGTCCACTTTTAGGAATGTCCCCAAAGCGTTGCCAATTCCTTCTAGTACTTTGTAGTGCCAAAAGTGTATTAGTAGATTGAACAGTTTTACCCATACAGGCATTTTGGAGACTACCATGTTGTTGGGGTCGAAATCTGGGAACCAAGGTTTGATAAACAAGCCTGCATTGCCC
>APFE030734194.1:16663-37507 GCA_000404065.3 Pinus taeda
GGTTTCTTGACTGTAGATCTGATGTTGTTGTTGCTACTATATGGTCATCGTTCTTCCTCTTCTGTTGTCTACTGATGGTGTCTGTGACTGCAGATCTGATGTTGCTAAATGGACAAAGGGAGTAGGAGTGTGTGTGAAGGCAAGGATGATGGTAATGGATGAGGTGAGGGGTTAGATCATGTCTAGAATGAATTTTTGGGATCTAACCAATCTACTAGTCAGGGGATCTTGTAGAAAACAAAATTTTCACCTGAATTGGAGCAATGAAGTGAAAACCAATGGAATTTATGGAGGGATGCATGGTAAGGAGTGGAGGAGATGAACATATGTGAGGCAGGGCTCCCTTTGGATCTTCTCTTTGCTCCCTGATTGTCTTTCTCATCCTCCTGCAAATAACAATTATGTTTTCTTTTTCTCTTGTTATTATATATATATATATATTTTTTAATAACACCTTAGCCACCTTGGAGAGGTTTTCACCCTATATATTTGCCCTAAGCACCTCAAGGAAGGTTTTCACCTAGGGATCTTCTTTTTCTTTCCATTTCTATCATCCTTGGGCCGCCTAATGGAGGTTTTCAACCCAAATATGGGACTCAGACACCTGATGGAGGTTTTCACCTGAATCCTTATTCTGTTTTCTTTCTTTTTCAGTGACCTGATGAGGGAGGAGCTTAAACTTGATCCACCATCATCATTTTCTTATTTATACTGTCAATGAACTCTTGTTTAGAAAAAGGCCTCTTGTTGATTTTCAATCTATGTCCATTAACTAGTAATGGAATGGCTTCTTCATCTATAGCTCTGATATGCACTGAACCATTCTCATGGCATCTTTCCACTGTCTGAGCCATCTTGTTCTTAGCTTGCGCTTGAAGTCTTTATACCTGGAGACATATAACAATTCCCAGGAACCTTCTTGAAATTTCTTCTCCTTAATATGCTTGTCATGCCAGATTTTCCTTTGAAGATGAACTATCTTTGTATGGAGGAGGGCTTACACTCTGAATTCATCCAAGCCATTCAAATGGAACAGTCTTTCCTTTTGTGTGTCACTGAGATCCAAATGTAGTTGGCTGCCATTCTCAATGTATTATATTCAAATTCAATTGACAACAAATCCTTTTGCCCATAGACCATCTCATAGGGTGTAAATCCACTAGTGGTCTTCCATGTCATATTATAGGCCGAGGTGGCCTCAATTAGTCTTTCTGCCCAATCCTTTCAGCTGCTTCTCACCACCTTAGTTAGGATGTTCTCCAGTGCTCTATTGGTCACCTCCACTTGCCCATTAGCTCATGGATGATCAGGATTGGAGGTCCTATGCTTGATTTTGTGATTCTTGAGCAGTTCTTTAATCATGCTGGAGGTAAAATGACTACCTTGGTCACTGAGTAGTTCTCTAGGGTACCCAAATTTGTAGAATATACTCTCCCTTAGGAACTCAACCAATTTCTCTTCTGTTGCTACCTTAATTTCCTTGGTTTTAGCCCACTTATTCAAGTAATCAGTGCATACAATAATGTGTTGTTTTTGCTTTGAAGGGGGGTTGATAGGCCCAATGAAGTCCATGCCCCACTTGTCAAATGGTTCGAAAGTCACTTGAGCTTGTAGGGAAATTTCATCTCTTTGAGTAGGCTTTCCCATCCTCTGGCACTGATCACACTCACTAATGTAATTTTTCACATCTCAATTAAGAGTAGGCCAACAATACCCTGTTTGCAGCACTTTGAATGATGTCTTCTTTACTGCAAAGTGACCTCTACAAGGCCCATCATGACAGCTCAGAACAATGTCAAAAAATTCCTCTTCCTTGAAACACCTTCTAAAGATTTGATCTAGGCCAAGTTTGAATAGATTGCCCCCAATCCAGGTGAAGGGGGCACTTCTTTTGATTATCTTGCTCTTTTCTTTAGAGGGCAGGTTTTGGTGGGAATTGTGGTGATACCGAATAGTTTGCTATATCAGCAAGCCATGGGGAGAGCACTGAAATAGCGAACAAATTCTCATCTGGTAACCAATAATCCACCATTCCTTCTTCACCTGCAGGCAGACTCATCCTATGTAGAAAGTCAACAACAGCATTCTCCTTACTAGGCTTATCAACAATGGTTAGATCAAATTGTTGTAATAAAAGTAACCATATTATGATCCTAGCATTTACATTTGGTTTGTTCATTAAATATTTAATTACAAGATGATCTGTATGCACAAATTTCTGATAGCATGTAATGTAATGCATAAACTTGTTTAATGAATACACAACAACCAAGATTTATTTTTTGGTCTCAATATAATTTAACTGATCCTTTAACATGTTTTTACTAGTAAAATAGATGGCATAGGGCAACTTCTCCTCTACCTGACCTAAGGTTTCTCCTATGGTTTTGTGTGAGGCATCAACATGAATATGAAAAGGGAGGGCCTAGTTTGGGCCTCCTAGAATTGGTGTAGTGGTTAACTTCCCCTTTAGAATGTCTAAGGCCTCTTCACAGCTCTTTGACCATATAACTTCAGAATCTTTGATGAACAACCGAAATAAAGGAGAGGCCAACTTGCTGAAGTCCTTTATGAACCTTTTGTAGTATCCATCTAACCCTAAGAAACTCTTGACATCTCTATGTTTTTGTGGAGGTGGGACCCTTTGGATGATGGTTATTTTGTTTGGGTCCACCTGCAGTCCTTGCTGAGATATGGAATGATCTAGCACAATCCCTTAAGTCATTGAGAATTCACATTTTTCTGGACTGAGAGAGAGGTTCATTTCGATGCATTTTCACAATACTTTGGCTAGGTTGGTTAGGGATTTTTGAAAATCATAGCCATCAAGTGTAAAATCATCCATATAGATCTCTATAGAATCATGTACTAATTCAGCACAAATTCTCAAGACTGCTCTCTAGAAAGTGGCAGGAGCATTGCATAAGCCAAAAGGAAGGACCCTATAGGCAAAAGTACACCAAGGACATGTGAATTTGGTTTTGTCCTGGTCTTATTGGCAGATTTGGATTTCGTTGCACCCACTGAATCCATGTAGGAAACAAAATAACTTCTTCCCTACCATGCCATCTAAAACTTGGTCAATGATGGGTAGGGGAAAATGATCCTTCTCTGTGGCTTTGCTCAACTCCCTATAATGGAAACAAATCCTCCACTTATCATTCTTCTTGGGAACTAACACTAAAGGAGAGACCAACTCACTATCAGAGATAGGGTAAATGAACCCTGCATCTAACAATTTTTGCAGTTCTTCTTTGACTGTGTCTTTAAGGGTTGGATTCATTCTCCTTTGTGTTTGCCTGATTGGCTTGCAACCTTCCCTCATGTATATGTGTTGAGCACACACTAAGTTGTGTACTCCCTTCATTTCCTTGTAGCTCCAAGCTAAGGCTTCTAGGTTTTCATTGAACATATTGCATAGGTTTTCCTCTTCAAGAGCAGAAAGAGATGGGTTGATTTGCAAAGTTTTCTCTAGGCCAAATCTTATGGTTTTGACTAGGAGTGGGTTGGAAGTGGCTAGACATAAGTCAATTTGATGATTGTTCAATGTTTCATTTACTTCTTCTTCTAATGGTAATGAAATAGGAGTTGGACTTCGAAGCAGGTGTTCAACTAAGTCATCCTCCCCTTGTTATCCCCCTCCTATGATTGCTTCCAAAGCATAAATTTGGGCAAAATAAAGCTCATCTTCTTCCTCCTCCTCCAACCATAGAGGTAAATCATGTTCGAGGGAGGGTTGAGCAGGAGGGTATAAGACTAACTGTTTGGACATATCCCCATCCTTGATGGTCATATTGCAAACTTTGCAACTAATGTAGGCATCAGCTATGGTCAACCATGGCCTCCCAAGGATGAGAGGGTAACTAGTAAGCCTAGTCATAGGCTGGAGAACTAGGAAATCTGTAGGGTACTCCCAGGAGTCAATGGAGACCATCACATCCTCCACAATTCCCTCAGGGGTGACTATGGAATGGTTTGCAAGTTGCAGAACTGATGTGGTCTTCCTTAATGACCCTTGGAGGTTAAGCTTGAGCATGGTGTCCTTGGTCATCATGTTAATGTCAACCCTTAGATCAATAAGAGTATGTGGGACATTGTTGCCATTGATGTGAACATCTACTCTCAGGCTTCCAGAGTCTAAGTATTTTGGACATATTAGCTGCCCCAACATTAATTCAGATAACTTCCCAATGACATTAATGGTAGGGGCATCCCCTTTTCCTCTTTTGGGATGCTTGAAGAACTTCTGCTTAATCAACTTATTGTAGATAGGAACATCTTTGATTGCGTCGAGAAGGGGGATCTTTACACATAGATCCTTCAAATTCTCCCAGAAGTTCAGTTTCTTCTGGGGTAGGCTGGACTGGTTGGGCTAATCTTTCAGGAAATGGTGGATTTGCTTTAGGGCTACTTTCCTCTCTTTCTTCCTCAACCTCCCTATGTGGAGATGGAGGTTGGTTATTTGGGAGAATTTTCCCATATATTAGGATGATCTCCTGGATTTCTACAACATAAACTAGGTATGACATCTCTCCATTGTATCCTTGTTGAGCCTACCTATTGTTTGGATTAGGATTTGGTTAGGCAGACATCTGGGGTGGCTTAGGTGGAGCAGAGTGTAGGATTTGTGGTTGGGTATGTGGTGGAGGCAAGGGATGGAATATTATTGAATTGGGACTTCCATCTCTAGGGTGGGGTATTCCACTGACATTGTGGCTGAATGTTAAGGCAGAAATGACTAACTGACTAGTTGGGAATGATACTGAGGTGTGTAGGACCAAGGAGGAGGTGTAGACCAGGAAATATGAGTAGGGGGTCCCCAAGAAGGTATAGTTGTGGTTTGGTTGGGTTTGTAATATGCATGGGATTATGCTTGCATACCCCGCTAGTATGGTCTAGGCCCAGGAGGTCTCCTTTGGTCGATGTAGTAAAGCTATCCAATGACCCATTCAGCTCCTTGATATATAGCTTTCAGTCCAAGTAAATAAGGGCACTTGTCTGTGGAGTGGTTTTCTTCACAGACTGAGAAAGTCTCAATACAGTTCAATGGGCATTCATTCTTAGGATGCCTCCTGGTGCATCTAGGACAAAAGATGGTCAACTCTCTCTCTGCTTCCTCTTGCTTCCTTTTGATATTCATGGCGTCCAATTGTAAGGCAAGGGTTTACAACATCTCACTTTTGAAGTCCTCTAGCATATTTCCAATTTCACCCTTGATGGATGAGTTGGAAGATGATGTGCTGGCCATAGGTTGACTACTCCTACCCTTCTTCATTGTTGTCCTAGAATGGTTTCTAAAGATAGTCTTGATATCCTCATAGGGTAGCTGGTAGATATCTCCTCCTGCTAACAAATGCAAGGTATCTAAGATGTCCTCCCTTAGTCCTATAAGCAGGACCAACTTCAATGATTCATGGTCAAGTGTGGACCTGGCCCTTTTGTAACTGAGCTGGAATCTTTATTCATAGTCTTATATGGATTCATCCTAGCCTATGCTCATCCTGAAAATCTCTTCTTTAGCGTCCTTTGACATAAAATAGTCCCTATATTTGTTGCTAAAGTCATGCTACATCTGAGCCCAAGTTATGATGCTATCTCTAGGTAAACCCATGAACTAGTGCAACATTGCATCCTTGAGTGTAGATGGAAATAGTTTTAACTTTCTCTCATCCTCTACATAGTCATATGTTCGGCATATAACAAAAAACTCAAATAGGATAGTGTCAAGGTCCTTTGTGGTCAATCCATGGAAATGAGGTAGAGCAGAGGGGCTTACATTCTTCATTTTAGTGTTCCCATTGGTTTCCCTAATGGGGAAGGCACCCTCAATTCTCTCTATATATCCTTTGTCATCTTCATTTTCAGCCATTGGTTTAGTAGGAATGGGTTCTTCCTCTTCTTCTTCCCTTATAGGTTGTTCAAATATGTCAGGTTTCTCACCTAAAGGTTCTTCCAATTCACAATCACCAAAGAAGAGAGAAGGTTGATTGTTGGATGTAGTGGGGGTATTTGGCAAGAATTTTCCTGAATTATCCCTATTCCTACGAGGCATGAAAGGAAATGTTTTTGGGTTGGTATTTGTAAGATTTACTTTAAAGCTGGATAGTACTCCGCAGAAAGGAAACTGTTGATTAAATGAAAAAATACTAATAAAATGGAAACTACTTGCAGAATGAAATTGATGATTGAATGGAAAGACTTCTGACAGAAAGAAAAATACTTGCTAAATGAAACTGCTTAATTGGATGAAAAACTACTAACAAAAAGGAAACTACTTGCTTAATTGAAATTGTTGATTGCAGAATGGAAAGGAAAGTAGGTAAATGGAAAATGAAAGAGAGAAACTAGATTACTTTTGCAGAAATAAACTAATGGAAGAAAATTGAAGACTAGAAGTAGAAGAGAAGAACGTTAGAGACTAGAAATAGAAGAAGGAGCAGTAATTC
This sequence comes from Pinus taeda, assembly GCA_000404065.3. Lineage (NCBI taxonomy): Eukaryota > Viridiplantae > Streptophyta > Pinopsida > Pinales > Pinaceae > Pinus > Pinus taeda. The sequence continues at coordinate 23,110 of APFE030734194.1, forward strand.
ACATCGTACTCTGATACCTCCCCGACAACAGTGCCAAAAAGTGATGAGCCTAGGTGTTGCAGTAAGAATGTTGCAACTCCCAGGGCTACCAGCTTTACTTATCAACCCAAGATTCGTACAAACTTCGAGGTGAAAGTGCTATATGCACAAGTAGAAGTGAAGGTACTCCTTGTTGTCACTGCTCATCTGGTAAGACACCCCAGGGGTTCCAAGACAAAATTCTATAGGGTCAGAAGAAGCTTGATTTTGATGGAAGAAGAGAAAGTATATTCTAAGGGAGAGTTACTCTACTGTAGTAATGAAGAAAAAAACCATGTAATGCTAAAATCACACCATAAACTAGCTAACCAACTAAACAACTATGCTAAGCAGAATTAGTAGATCAATCTCTAATCTAATGCTAATTATCTAAGTTACAGAAGTAAAATCATCAAAAATAGACTAAAGGGTAAGCAATTGAAACTAAAATAAGTATGTGTTTAAGCAGAAGAGTAGTCGAAGATCAAAATTGGTCAAAGGAGGGCCTAAGGGAGCAACAACACATAATGACCGTTGGATCAAGCAAGTGAAAGGCAAATGAATGACTGAGATTGGATCATAGAAGGGTACGTATTTAGATGGGCGAACATGGTTAACTAACAGGATGAATGACTGAGATTATATCACAGAGTCTAATTCAAGAAATGGATGGAGAGGATTAATCAACAGATGGACAACGGAGATTAGATCATGGGCAAAAGAAATGTGCGGAAATGGTAGTGGGTTGGCAAAGGTGGTAAGTTGTATTTCACGTGCCCTCAAAACCATAAGTTGTATTTTGAGATTGCATGCGATTAGTCTCCTCGGGTGACACGTAGCACGGGGAAACCACTCTTATCGCATGCCCTTGGGTGGATAACAATTGGACAGAAATCCACACGATATGGCGTGATAACCGTCGGATCTGTCTAAGCAGATCAACAATGGAGATGGGCCAAGCTAGTTTGCAAGCGGGTGATGTGATGGCCAGTAGATCAAGTGGTGGATTGACAGTGGAGATTGGAGCGCATAAAGGAATGTGCGGAAATGAGGTAGTGGGTTTAGATAGCGGTAAGTTGTATATCACGCGCCCTCAAAGTTGTAAGTGGTTTTTTAGAATTTTACGTTATTAGGCTCCCTGGGAAACATGTAGCATGGGGAAACCACTCTTATCTTATTCTTTTAAGCGGATAATGATTGAATATAAATCCATGCGATATGGCGTGACAGGCATCGGATCTAGCTAAGAAGATCAAAGGTGGAGATTTGGTTGAGCTAGTTGGCGAGCAGGTGTGCGATAACCATCAGATCTAACAAGGAAGAATGATGATGGGGATTTAAAGTGCAAAAAGTTAGTGTTAAAAGTGAATTGAGTGATTATTTGTCAGGTTTTACTGTGAAAGGAAATCTATGGGTAAAAATCGTACCATGAGTTAACAGCTTCCGCCTAAGTACATCATGCTGTGGGAGAATGGGCATATGAGTGAGATCTGGGAAAGAGGGTGGAGGAACAGGTGACCATGAAATGACTGAATGACCATGGAATGCACCAAGTAAAAATGGAATGAACCATGTAACTACATTAAACAAAAAACTCCATGCAAAACTAAAACTCTGTGGTTTTGGGGTTATTGTAGGGTTTCTTGCTCACGTCATGCTCCCAGAGGGAGGAGCTGAGGCCGAGACACCTATGGGAAACCTTGTGGATATTTTCTTTGCTAACCTGCTAATTGAATGAAAACATAAATGAAGCAAACAAAACCACAACTAATTTACTCTATACTACTGTAATGAGGTTGCAACTACTTAAACAAATAAACAGTTAAACGATAACACTCAGTAACGGAAATGAACTACTTAAGCAGATGAATAGAAGAAAGGAAGATATGCTACTTAATGATACAATAAAGAGGAGCCTTGGCTGCTAGGGTCGGGCCCTAACCCAAGAGCTTCAACCCTCTAAGTTAACTCAATGCTAGCTCAAAACAAAACGCATCTTCGTTATAAATCAAAACTATTACAAGATTTACAACTTGAAAACAAAGTAGAGTTCTACAGTGTGAAGTCCCAATTCTTCCTAACTCTTCGTAACTCCCTGTAACTAATTGGTAACTAACTAAAAAACTGAGGTCGTAAGCCTCTCTATTTATACATTTGAAGTCTCCAATGTCTTCCTTCAAAATTAGGGAGTCTCCAAATCCAATGATAAATTCATGCTTTCCCTTTCACTAGCTCAGTTGCGTTCTAGTAGGGAGGCTTAGCTCGCAAATCATGACAAACTCATACTTTCACTTTCTTGGCTGCCTTCTAGTACTCCTAATTTGGTTGTTTACACCTATATTTGCTAGGTTGTTTGTACTTCTAGCTGATGGAGGAATATTCAAATGGAGGGGAAGAAAATGAGGAGGATTTAACTCCTGTAATTCCTCTCCCTTGTCCCATTCGAGTTTTACCAAGGTCTTTACCATAGTTCCTTTATTTTATCTTTTATTTCTGCATTACATGCACACTAGAGCACAAAGCAAAATATCCAACTCTACTCATCTCATAAACAAAATATAATCAAAAGTATGGAATAAATTGTGAGAATAGTTGGTTTGACTAAGCTAGGAGGTGAATTAAGGTCAATTAAGGCCCATATAATTACTCCATGATGAGGTTTATCACCTGTACACAGTTGGGAAAGAGTTTTACTTTTCAGCATATTGCAAGGGATGAAAGCAGAGGAAGTTTGACTCATGATGATGGCCAAAAGAAGGAAGAAGTGGAGAAGGATATCAAGCAACCAAGTGAAGGACTTGAGGAGATTGAAGAGAAGATCATCAAAATATTTATGAGTCATGTAGAGGACTCAGAACAGAAGGAGGACTTGATGATTGAATCATCAAGTGAGATGATGAGGTCTTGTGGTTTTAAAACTGACAAGTTGTGTGTGGAAGCCGCTTATGCAAGAAGATAAACCATCCTATGGAACTGTCTTGGGTGAAGCTAAAAGTTGCCAAGCAAAGTATGATGATGACTATTTTTCAAATGAAGATCAAGCTGAGTTATTATAGCAGAAAGAGTTCATAAATTCATTACTGAGTGAAGGAAATATCTTCAGTAGAGATGAGAGAGTTATATCCTAGGATAAGGAATTTTTTATTGGTAAGGATAAAGAGAAATTGATATTCTTTAATGGCCAAAGGAAGAGTGATGAATAGACATCTAAAACTATCACAAAGATGGAGGATCAGAATTCTATTTTGATCAATAATGAAGAAGTAGTGTCACCAAGAAATTATACTTGTGACAAAGAAGAAGATAATGAGGATTATATGGAGATTTTAGGAGAAATCCCAAGTGAGATGGAAAATTTATGGCATGAGATAAGTCTTTTAGAGAAAAGGCTAGAAAACCAAAGAGTAATTGTTTAGGTTGTAAAATCAAAGCTGAATGAGAGTGAAGAAATTCGCTACAGTGGACAAGAGCAGGAAGACATCATTAAAGTAGATGGTGTGGAAGAGAGACTTGCTAACAGTCTCGAGAATGATTTAGAGAATTCTTTAGAGAGGTTGAATTAGCATACTGATGTGCTGACAGAGGAGGAAAAATCAGAGCGGCATGCTGAATTGTTGCCAAAGAAAGAAGAGGCATAGAAGCATTATATTTTTTATTTTAAAATTTGTTTTATGATTGCAGGTTGTGCTACGGATGCTAGAGAATATTTGGCACATGACAACAGTCAAATGAAGAAGGAAAAGGAAGATTCCATGATAGTCCTTAGCCCATGGGACAAAAACATTAAATCATTGGAAAGTAAATTTACAGACAAGGAGCAGAAATTAGATGTTACAGAGGGAGATATCTTCAAGGATATTCAGGAATTTTGTGTGGAAGAAATATCTACAATAGTATCTGGAGCAATCTCAAGAGTAATAACAGAAGCTGAAGTAGAAAAGCTAAAGAAAGTAATCAATAGTTTAAATATGAATGGACAACATGCAGTGAGATGCAATGGACGAGTATGTACCAGCCCAACCATGTGCTGGATATGGAGATTGAAGAATTATGGCAATTGATGATGAAATAATCCAAATTGAGAAAAATGACAGCAGGAGGAGTGATCAATCAGAATTTGAAACTGGTTGAAGAGAGGAAGATGAACCAGAAGACAATAGATATATAGCAGCAGCAAAGGTGCAAGGCATTTGGGTAGTTACAAACTAAGGTTTGGGACCCTAGAGGATTTTCTATCAACATATGAGAACACATGATCTAGAGATCATGAATATTTTCAGCCTTGCGAGTCTGATACAGGAGAGTTTGGATCAGAAATATCATTCTATTTTAGTAGACATAGGTGATCTTGTGTTTTAAGGAAGTTGGTTTGTTGAGTATTAAATTAATATAATTATTAAGGTTTTTAAGTAAGTTTATGAGAGATATTAAGAATAGGAATTAATTAGATACTGTGAGGAATATTGTAAATGTTATCGAATGTAGGAGAACATGAGTGATGATGAGTGATTATTGAGGATTGAGAAATTTTGAAATATTGTAAATCTTAGATTAGGAATTGGTTTCATGATTTTGGGGATTAAAGAGAATCCTTAGGATTTTATTGAGTTGCTGATATCCCTAAGGGATCATTGAAATATTTTAGGACTTGATGAGTAGATTAAGGATCTAAACCAAAATGGGATACAAAACCTTGTGTATAAATGTAAGCCTAAAAGGCATAAAGGGAGTTAGTTAGTTAGAGAGTTACAAATTAGATGTGTTTGATTGTAAGCTTATGGACAACTAGGGAAACAGAGGCCACAGATATTGGAAATCAGGCCTAAGAGAAGAAACTATGTAAATACTTGTTTATGAATATATGAATTCTATTTCAAACCTATGTAGAGTACATATGTGATTAAATTGTAATTATTTATAAATGAAGTGTTTCTGCATAAGGTTTGTGTTTGCAAACGAAATTGAGAAGGACAGAGTGTCGAGACAACATACATAGAAAATTGGAGGTTAAACAGTTCCAATAATGGACTATAATTAAGCTTAGGAAGGAGTCAAAAGGAATATCAACGATGTAGAAAGTGTCAAACAACAAAGCACAGAAACCGTCAGATTGGTTAGATCGATGGATAACAATGATAAAAGATGAATGGCAGAGTAAGCTACGTGTTAGCATTAAGGGTCAATACTGAGATTAAGTGTTAAACCTTTGGTTAAGTGTCTTCCTTAAAGGTTTTGATTTGAGCACGTGGGAAGTTTTGCAAAGGCTGAAGTGGTATCTCACACGGCCTGAAGGTTGTAAGTGGTATTTCAAAATTCTAGCAATAAAACATGGAGGCGACACCTAGCACACCAAACCAACTTTTCTCACATGCTTCCAAAATTTTATCGGTCATGCTAGTTGGAGAGCAAGATTGTGCAATATCCGTTGGATCAAGCAAGATTGATCTAGGGTGGCGATTTGGCTACACAAAAGTTAAGCGGGTGACGTGACAGTCGTTGGATCAGATGGAGCAAATCAACAGTAGAGATTGTTTGGGCTAGTTGATGAGCAAATGACGTGATAGTCGTTGGATCTGAAGGAAGAAATAAATGATGTAGATTTGAAGTGTAGGTTGAGCATCAGTAAATGTGAAAATTCATGTGAATCGGCATAATGGTAAAGTAATGAAGGGTTAAATGGTTTATGTATAATTTCTATTATACAAGAGTTATAATAGAAATAAATTGGAATAAATATATTATGGTTAATGTTGGGTTTAAACTAAAATCCAAGTTAAAAGGGTATTATTGATATGCATGGATAATAATAATAATTAACCAAAGATTATGGAAGAATTTTATAAGGTTACACTCAAATCTTTATAAAGGTTCAAAATTTGGATAATTAAATGAAATGTTTCCGCCTAGAGCTTATTGAAAGAACATTAAACCTTGATTTAAGAGGGGTTTTCCAAAGTATGAGATGGAAATTCCCGGGACATGAATATGACATGCATTTGTATGCATAATATGGATATTTGCGACTAAGGCTACATCATATGGACTCAAACAGGCTCCTAGAGATTGGTGTGCAAGACTCTATTAATACCTTTAGCAACAAGTCTTTAAGAAAGGTACTGTAGACAACAACCTATACATAAATTCTAAAGATGATCATCTACTAATTATAGTTATGTATGTGGAAAACATAATGTTTGGTAGTGATCTAGAACAATTGCGACAGTAATTTGCAAAATGCCTGTAGAGAAAGGTGTACCAATCCAAGTGCCTATGAGAAACTCTGAAGAAGTTTCAGTTGGAAGATTGCAATCCATTTAGTAGTCATATGGTTACCGACTGCAAATTGTGTAAAGGAGATGAGACACCACTTGTAAATTAGACTTAGTACAAATCAATGATCATAATATTGATCCCACAACTTTGAGACCAAACATCATGGAAGTAGTGGGACTTGTGGCCAGATTTCAATATTCTCCTCATGAAAGTCATGTCACTGCCATAAAAAGGATTTTGAAATATCTCCAAGGAACAACTAATTATGGAATGTGGTATTCTAAAAGAAGAGAGTTTAAGTTGAAGGCCTAGACTAATTTTGATTGGGAAGGCAATGTTGATGATAAGAAGAGCACCTTAGGTGCAACATTCTTTTTGCGAAACTGATTAGTGTTTTGGGTTAGTAAGAAAAAAGCATCTATTTCTGTATTAAATGTTGAAGCATAGTATATTGTAGTTGCCACTTGTTGCTCGCAAATTCTTTGGATGAATAAAAGTTTTAAGGAAATTACAGTAGAGTTGATTCATCATATTCCAATCATGTGTGATAATACTAGTTCTATCAGTATATCTAGGAATATTGTCATGCACTCAAAGGCCAAGAACATCCTTATCAATTTCCATTTCTTAAGAGAGAAGGTTGCAACAAATATTGTTCGACTTGACTATGTGGCCACTAAAGACCAACTTTTGATATCTTTAATAATCCATTGGTAAGAGAACCCTTTGAATATCTCAGGAAACTGATAGGAGTTATGACTCCTCCTCCCAAATGACTCAACTTTAATGTGTATTGGTAGCTACTCAATAGGTGCGATCAAATGAAGAGTAGGCTAGAGTGGTTTACGGGGAATATTCAACGAAATACTTTGTCATTGATGCCAAAGGGGGATAAGATAGTTGGTGCATATGAGAGTAAAAGTAATGAAGAATACCATTCCTGGTTTCAGGGGGAGCTTGTTGGAAAGTTGGCATTGTCTAGATGGCTAGTGGCTTCTAGAGTATTGGAATTGATGTCAACTAGATCAACATGGAGGTTTATGATATCAGATGCTTAGGGGGGGTCCTATGGTTGCTGCAATATCTAATAGAGAATCACCATAGTAGGAGACTTATTGAAAAGGCCATGAAATGATGACTATGGTGGTTGTTAGTCTAGGATTCCAAGCACAAGAGAAGGGCCAAGGTGCAAGGAAGAACAAAATATTTTTAGCCATTTCTCAGGTAGAAAATGGGCTCAAAGCCTAAACCAGACCCTCGCCATTGGAAGGTTCTCTAAAAGCGCTTTCCAATGGTGTGTGGAGGTATGAAAATGACCCACTGGATCAAACATTATGGATTTTCAAAATCATGATCTTGAACTCTTAAGTAGGTCGATATATCGGAGACAGCTGAAATATAAGAACCAAAAATATTGGAGGTCAAGATTTTGAAAGGATCGATTGTCAAAACTAGCCAAAATATCAGGGGTCAGAATTTTGGAAGGATTGAGTATTGGAGGGCGACGAAATATAAGAGGTCATAATTTCAGAAGGATTGAATATCAGAGGCAGTTGAAATATTAGAACGTAAAATATCAAAGATCAAAATTTGAGAAGGATGAATATTAGAGCAGGATGGAACCTCGAAACATTGACTCCATCAAAATCTTAGAGTTTTGTAATTCTTGAAAAATGAATTCTTTGAAAGCATCAGGGTTGTAAGGAAATAAGAATTACAAAGGAATACATTACAAAACCAAAGGACTTAGGGACCCTTTCTCCCTCCTCCCATAAGACACTTGGGAGTGGGTGATTGACCCTTAGAAGCTAATGAGCCAAATGATGTCGGTATGATGTGCCAGTACAAAGGACAAGTGGCAGCCCTATTCAGAATTTTTGGTGTCCTAATATGGAAAATCCATGTCACACATGTCACCACTAAGGAGGCACCACATGTAGTTGATGACATCAGCGTTTCGTCATCTCAGAGGTTGGATTTTTCATATCTCCTGTCTAATTGTATTATGGAAAAGTTTTGATCTGATAAATGGGCCCTAATGTTGACTGGCACTTGGGCGTGAGGACCCAAAGAACCAAGGGCATAGATAAGACCTAGCACCCAAGTGCTATGGAGTATTTCAAAGGTTGGAGTTTTTGTAACTCCTGTATAATTGTATTATCCAAAATATTTGATCTGATAAAGGGGCTTCAATGTCATTTGCCAGTTGTTCGAGGGTACCTAAAGGACCAAGGACATAAATCAGGCCTCAAAACCTAGTGTTGTAAAGACACCACGTGGAAAGTATTTCAGAGGTTGGAATTTCAAAACTCCTTCGTAATTGTAATTTGGAGAGAAGCGTTGATACCAATTTTTATGGTGTGTTGGTGCTTAGTCGAGGAAACAAATAAAAGCAGGGGAACAGAGAAATAGCACGAGGATATAGGCCCTCAGCATGAGCCTAAAGGCATTAACACATAATTTCTATGCACCTGGCCATGACACCTGGTCACAGGGAAGAGAAAGAAGAAGGGTCTAAGAAAAAGGAGCCAAAGGTAGATCAGATTTATTCAATTTCGCAACACAATTTTAATAAAATTTACGAGATATGAGAGCTCTGAAATTTCGATACAAAGGACTGTGAAACCATAGGTCATATGCAGCAGTCCTATGGTGGAAAAGAGGCTAAGCCCCAAAATAAGAAGGGGCTAAAGGGATCAGAAATTTTTGATATCATAACGTCTCACTTATTAGATTTATGATATGTTAAGGCTATGATATTGCAGTACAAAGCATTAAAGGATGAATGATTTGACATCCAGAGAGTAAATGTCGAGAAGAAGAGTTGGTGTTGCAGGGGTAATGGCGACTTCATAGATCACTAGATCAAGGTGATGAGGACCATGATTCTCAGAGAATAACTATTGGGATTGTTTCAATGTTGAAAGAAATGCATCTTTGATCTCTTGTGCACATATTATAGAAATAAATAAAGAAAAAAGAAGCAATGTAGATGTATAGTCAAGCTCTATGAGCCATGAATAACCATGGGGAGTCTCAGTGGAGTGTGCAAGTGGATTGATATTAAATTCTTAGCATGGAGAGTCACATAGGTAGATGGGGAAGTTAACGAAGGCCATTCTTATGATTTAATGCAATGACAAAATTAGTGAAAAGTGACACAACAAAGGAATGGAGTGCCATACTAGGAGTACACTCTCGGGCAATGTGGATGGAGATAAAGACAACATTGATCCCACTAGAGCATAGGAACAAACTCAATATTTCCATTGAGAAACTAGGGAATACAATATTAGTGTCGATGTACTGAAGACAATGGAGCATAATTTGCGAGAAGTGAGCAACTAGCCCTTGTGTTGAACTGAAGCAGAGTGTCACATAGAGCTTGTGCAATAGAAGGTCAAGATCTAAGTATATATTTTTGTGACGAGAGGATAGGGTGTTTTTGTGTGAGGTCGAGAGAGCCTATGGAATAGTAGAGGACCTAGAACATAAGTGTAACAATACAGTGAATTAGATTGGTATTTCTATATAAATGTAGAACAATGGCTAGAGCTAGAGGTAGCCTACATTCCTAAGAGGTTGGTGCCTCTTGGAAAGCAGTTTTTTGCTAGATAAGAGGGTCGGTGCCTCTTGTGAGTGGGTACTCACAAACAAATTGATGTAATTAATTAAGTGCCTAATTTAAATCACAACAATTAAAAATTGGTGATTTTTTCCCTTTGGGTTTCCATGTAAAAATACATGTGTCAATATGTGTATGTTGCTCATGTCATGGATTTTATGTGCATGTGAATTCCTTATCATGTTGATTATCTTTATTGTGTATGAAATCTCTCAGAATTAACTGATCATACTGAAAAGAGTTAAAGACTTATACTTAAAATTCAAAGAAGTTCAGTATTATTGACTAGAACCCCCTCTCAATAATTCCTTATTCCAACATGTGATGCATTCATTTCCATTTAAGTTTTGTTAGCTTATTAATCCAAATAATTTTTTCATTCATATCAATTAGAGGAGGCCAAAGGAGAAGAATATACCAATGTTATTTCTATAAATGAAATGAAACAATGTTTTCTAAAATGTTCATATTTTTTTAATACAAATGCAATTTCTTATTGTGTGTATCATAATTTAATTAGTAAAGTAAAGAAAAAAATAAAAATCCTCTTCAATGCCACACTCCACAAACGAAGGGCCCACTTCAATGGACATTGGTGTCAATTCTCTTTTATAATTATTTTATTATTACTACTTATAGATAAAAGAGATTCATTTCATTAGAAGTATAATAAAATATACAAATTATTTTTCCCTACTTTTCCATGGTCTACTATGAGGGAAACCAAGCTAGTGGTAGAACCAAAGTGTTTTGAGCATCGAAATTTAACTTTGTTTGGGGAAACCAAAATCACAACATAATGTACATGACGCCCATGGCCTATGAAAACTAGCACACCTAAAATACTAAAAATATAATATAGAAGTAACTAACAATAAAGTGAAAAAAGTGCATCAACCAACTTTAGGAGAATGTGATTCTATTAAATCAATGGGATCTTTGCTACTCTTAGGTGAAAATGTTACATCTAGAGCAAGGGCCCAGGTGGCCTACAATCCTTTGTAGATGTTGATATAGTCCTTGGCCTATAAATTTCATCAATATAGCATCATCATGATTTCTTCCCAAGCTTCATTTGTATCTAGGACTCTCTTGAGCATAATTTTCAATTTCTAATAGATGTCAATGATGTACATGTACTAATTGATTCTTTCTTTTCTGTTCAAAACATTTGAAATCTATTTTTTGAATTTATTAGCAATTTTCAAACCAAATAAACATCCGCGCCCAACTATTATAACTCATGTTACTTCAACAATTTCTCCCTGAATTTGAGTTCGGGTGTGACCTCTATAGTGCCTTGTTAAATGTCTACATCTTCTTGACCTGAAGTTCTCACCTCGTGGTAATAGGGATAATTTCAACATGAGCTAACTTATTTTTGAGGCATTTTTATCATCTTAAAAATGTTGAGGTCAAAACTTATCCAAGGGAGAGTAAATCCATGTAGGAGGTAGAGGTCATGGTTGCCTATAGAAAATACCCAGAAAGATAGGGATTGTGAATAAATGGAGCTAGGGATGTGGTTGATAGAATGTGGATTGGACTTGGTAGCATGAATAAAAGGTGAGATTTAAACCAGGCCTTCACAACACAACCTAATTCATATGTAGAATTAAGGCATAGAAAAAGTGTGGGGAAAAATATAATAATCATAGAAGGAACATGTCGAATAGAAAGGGAAGAGAAAAGTCAAGTGATAGAAATAACCCATTGAGGAATGAAGATCTTGGCCCAAAATGAAAAACGAAGAGATGGAAGAGAAAGTTAGGGTGGAGCTTGGCTCCAAATAGAAATAATTGATGATAGAGAAAATCCCCATTGGGTTGGTGATTTAAACCAAAATTGCATGCCATAGCGCATTTCTATTTATATTCTTTTAGAATATCTTTATATCTTCCATCTAATTGTGTTTAAATGTTTACCAAGTTAAAATTATTTAGTGAGTTGTATTTATAACCTAAAGAGTATGTCTCTTACCAAACATTGATTTCATTATTTCTCAGTTAATGGTTCATTGCTACAAGTTTCATCTCTAGTTTAAGATGTTACAAAACTCATGAACATAAATCCTCACCTACATTTTCCACTTATGGTTTCTTTGTCTTAATTAAATAAAATTGCATACTTAAATAATTTCTAATGACATGATCCAAGTGTCTAACTAGTCCATTATCCCTGAGCCTTTGATACACTTGTCATGAAACCTCTTAAGCTTTTCAAGGCCTAGTTTGACAATTAAGTATACTAATATATGACATTCACTACTAGGAATTAATAGGGTATATAGTGTACATGTCATCTAGTCTATTTTTTCATATAGAACATTTCCTTGCATCTTTCTCAAGAAAACCACCAAAAATTGTGCAACTAAGCATCTCATTACCTCCTTCTAAATCATGGCATATATTTCGAAAGTGTTAACACCATCTTGTGATGATGCATATCCCATGATAATTTGAGTTGGTTATAAAATTTATTACAACTATGCTTATGGTGGCCACTTGTCTAGAGTTTCCAATATACATAAATTCCTCTATGTGGGATATTTCTAGTCATCCCATTTCCATGATTGCATCTAGCCATACTCTTTCTTCCAATTCGTAAGTTTCACCTATTCCTCTACATCCAATCATCAATATTATTTCCTGTTTTAAATGGGGAATCAATTTCATTCAATGTTTCTATACTTTAACAATGATCATAAATAAATTATTACGATCATTCTTATCTTTCACAGTACTTCAAACATGACAATGTTGTGAAGGTCCTATTCCTCATCACCTTTATTATATTAGTTATAGTAAATTCATCCTAAAGCACATCATACATATTTCCTCTCCATATCATATTTATAAATCATGGAGATTCATTTGAATAATGAAATTCTTATTTCTCACTAATATAATTTATAAATATATACTTAATCCTTAAAAATAATTTTATTCACTTCTTCTAAGCATGGAATGACTAAAAGTAACTTGAATTCCTTCGTATTAAATAAATTCATATAGGTTAAAAAAGTGTAAGTGAATGAGTGAATAAATCCTCTATGGAGAGGAAACCTTTAATTATAAAATACCCAATTGCGTATGATTATTCAAATAAATATCCTTGATTTGGAAATAGGAGATAAAGATGGCATGATGTATGCTATAGTCTACTGCCATCTTCGTCATAGATAATACAATAATAATGAAAGAGGGTTAATACTTTAACAACTTCTTTTATCTTTTAACCATGTCATCACTAGATTCAGGACTGAAGCCTTCCAAGTAATATCTTCCTAGATTAGGCTAAAATGGAAATTAGAAATTCCATATTGTTTACAAGGGAACAATCAACTTGAGGATGTTATTAAAATCTTTGAAACAATGTTTTAACGAATCTATAATAGACATAAAACCATCTAGAAATTAATATTACTTTCATGCTAATGGGGCTATTAAAATTACATCAATTTATGGGCTTCTCCCTTTTCATATCATTTATGATGCCAAGTCATTTATTTCAATTGAATGCAAGTGACCCCTTTTTGTTTAGCAATCAAACATCTCCATAATGCCACTAACACGACACAATGATTAGTATAATTAGAATTACCCGATGAGGATTATTATATTTCCTTTCCATCCATTGAGGCTACAAAAAAGTGCATTAAGACCCACTATTATTGACAAGGCCTCCATAGTGAAAGGGGTGAGAGAAATCACAGCCTTGTCATTGATCATGGCAGCAAGAAGATATTGTTTGAGAAATTTGAATTTTCTAGTATAACCCTTGTATTGTTAAAAATTGTCTAAAGAAGGGGGCATATGACCTTTCTAACTATGAATACATCCATTCCAAGGAGTCCCTCAATAAGATCTAATAAAATTTAGATTAAGTTGTTTCACGGATAATCACGCATGTCATGAAAGTTTCAGTCTCTAGTATATCATTATCTTTTTCAATAATGATAACCATGAACCCATAATCTTTAATCATATAAACCATTTACTCACCATTACAACTCAATTACTTCATCTACAACTAAATTCAATTATTTAATTATCCAATACCAAATACATGTATATAAAAAACTCATTTTTAATATATTTTATTACTAATTTTATAATAATAGTAATTACCAGATTTATATATATAGTATAATTATATATAATTATACTTATATATTATATATTATTATAACTATATTATATTTATTAAAATCATAATATTTATAATACACTATTGTCCTAGGTTAACACAATTATAATTTTGTAAATTAACACAATTGATATTGATATATTCATGATAACAAAATAATTATTTTTTCAAAATTTAGTAATCATATAAAATATTACTAACACGTCGTGTAACCCAATGATCTTACTGTAAATCATCATCTTCAAGACTCTGTATAATAACGCTTCTAATAATAAGGACCACCTACAAGCTAGCATCTCTATCAATAATATTATTACCAACAACATCATATAA
>APFE030734195.1:7478-22613 GCA_000404065.3 Pinus taeda
CTTATCTGTGTGACCAGACCAATTACATGTGTGAAGAATGAGTCAATATTGTCTAACTCCTTCATGCAAAGATTCTCAAAATCTCTCCTCAGCAACTGTAGTTTTGCTGTCTTCACTTTTTCCATGCCTTGATAGGCTGTCTTGAGAATTTTCCATGCTTCTTTGGATGTCTTGGCTACTGCTATCCTTGGAAACACACTCTCATGCACTGCTTGATATAAAAATACGAGGGCTTTTGAATCCTTCTTCCTATTGCTCTTCAACAGATCTTTCTCTGCCTGAGTTAATCTGTTAAATTCATTTTCATCTGCTGGTTCTTCAAAACCATCTTCAACTAATTCCCATAAGTCTTGTGAGGCAAACAGGGCTCTCATGGTTATTGCCCAATAGTCATAGTTTTTCCCATTAAACTGTGGGAGCTGAGTATTAAAGATACCCATGCTAGTGCTGGTGCTGACCATTCTTGCACTCTAAACTATGCTTCTAATACTTGACTGTGTATTTAAAAATCACTCAGTGTCTTCAACAACAACACAGAAAACTAACTTGAAAAATACCTTGGATTTTTGACTGAGTGTTCACACTGCTGGAGAAGCTGCTGCAACAAAAAATCCTTCCTTCAGCTTCTTTGACACCTTTAAAGAGCCTGGACAAGCTCTGATACCATTGTTGGGAATTTTCTGGTAAATTCCAAAACAAAATAATGAACAGAGAATGATACTTTGTTTTTTCCACAAGATCTTTAACACAAGGAAGCTATAATTGATTTATGAGAAGACAGATATTTTCTCACACATAAAAACACTTTGTATTCATTAATAAAAGACTGTCTGTTACAGACTTCTTCCTCTCATAGAGGGATTTACACAAAAAACACTTTGATTCACCAAAAAAAAATTCTCTGTCTCTGCCTGAACAATTTTACACTGATGTGTAAAAAATTCCTTTTACATTTACTGCTGTAAATAAAGAAAACTTCTTGTTTCATTTACTCAGCTGCATATTTCATTTCAACACAAAAATAAAAAAAATACATAATTTGCCTCCTACGCTTTTGTTTATATTCTTAGAACATATTCAAAGAACAACCTAAAATTTACATGTGTGCAGCTACACATTCCATTTCAATCTCTCAACAAAAAGAGCATTACACCTGCACTACTACTGTGCATTTAAAATTTTGATACCTCTATGTAAGAGATTTTCTTCATTCGCCCTCTTTCTATAGGCTGCTGCGTGGATTCACTTTTCATATACAATACACTCCACACAAGAAAACGTAACGCATAAAATACGTTTTTACTATGCCCATACCTCCGTAAAATAAAAAAAAAACATTAAAATTAAAACTCTTTACGAATACTCTACGAACACAATTAATTTCATTTATGTTTTACTGGCGGTCAACCAAAAAACTTCACGCAATGTACACAGCTTTGGATTAATCGGACGGTGGACAGTTTTTAGTTCAATTAAACGGTTATCGCTCGCCCGAACCAAACTGTCACGCCCCTATATTTTTTTTGCGTAATACGGGGGTGCGGCACTGCCTTATGCCGGGTTCGGGCATATACAGACTACGCCTCTACAAGACTTCCAACACCAATTTAACTCTTAAACTGTGTTTTTCCTTTAATAATTAGCAGCCAAACCGTTTTTATAATTAACAACTATATAATTCCTTTATATATGTTAACTTATAATTTTCGTTCAGCATTTATAACCCATGAACCATCATAAACATAAAACCGCAACCATAACAAAGTCTGCACACGATATGAGGAGGTCCGACCCAAACCGGGCGGCACCTCTGAAAACCGTTACTTTATCAAATTACAGTTTTACAATGGTTACAATCCGTGTGAGCCGTTCGGCTTCACACCTTGAACGATCGACCTGCACGACCTCCGGTCGTTTACGACAGTCCCGTTTTCGGGTATGCTGTCAACCCAATCAATCGCCCAACCGAGCCCTCGGCCTGTCCAATTCGTTCAGACTTCCGTCGCCGCCCAAGTGCATTCGCACTGTTAATTCGTTCGACATGTTTCGTTCGATCTGTTTCGCTGTCTGAAACCGCCCGACCACTTCCACCGCCTTATAACCAAAGGCTCCTTCACATTGTCGCTGTGCGCTGTTGGTGAAGGCGCAGTTAGACCGAATTCCTTAGAGCGAATGAGATCGAATGAGCTTGATCGATTTGATGCCTTTGTCACTTGAACGCTCCGCATATATATACGAATCCACGCCAAGTAGGGAGGGGTGTCGGTTACATCAAGCCGACCCCCGTTTAGTGGTCCGCCGCCCCAAATACATGAGCCAATGTGGTGTTCCATTCGAAAGTCGCCCCAAATCCATGAGACGACCCCCAATGTTCCTTTCGGGAGGCGTGTTGTCACTCGTTCAGGGCGGGTCGGCCTATGTTTCATATGGTCGTCCGCCCACGGTATAAACCAACCTCCCTTAACTCCCGTGCGCCCGATTTCTTGTGCTGCCCGCGTTGCTAATGCATATGCTGTTCGGTCCTTGCCCATGTCGCAATGCCTTGCTGTTCGGTCCTTATGCCCACGTCGCAATGCCTTTGCCATTTGGTTCTGCCCACGTCGCAAATGCCGTCGCTGTTTGGTCTGCACATATCGTTCGCCGGTTGCAATAGTTGTTCGGGCGGGCGCACTCCGTGTCACCCCGCCTACGTGGTCGTGCTGCCCGGTTGCCTGTCGTTCAACCTGTCGGCCTTCCGTTCGGTCGCCGTGTAGACCTCCGCCCTGTTGGTGTTCGTTCAGCGTTTCGGGCGGGTGGGTGCACGTTCGTGTCGCCCACCGCCCTCGTCCTCCTGACGTTCTCCCGTGCCAAACATATGATTCGTTCGGGCTCCCGACCTCCGTCGTTCACCCTTGCTGCCCGTGTGCCCCCTCCGTTGCACCGGTGATGTGTTTTGCCGTGTCGGGTCGTTTGAACGAAACTTCGGGTGGAGACGTCGTTCGTCAACGTTCGGGCCGCCCGCTGTCGTGCGGAGCGCCCGGTTCCCAGGGCGTTACATCCTCCCCCACCTTATTCCGTTGTCGACCTCGACAACCTACATACCATCGTGCCCTCTTCAGCCTTCCATATGAAGTCGCCCTCCCATTTCGTAATCCTGTGCACGTTCCGGGAGTGTGCATCCCATACTACACCAAATCGGAATTTAGACATCGATCCGGCTCCTTAATACTTCCGACCTCCAAGTCACCATGTATGGACCTCCGGGTGTAAGCAAACTTACATTTCAATCTTCGGTTCAGGTTCGTGGGAACCCCACTTTTCTGCTGAGTGAAAGACCACCCTGCTCAATCTCCTTTCGGGCTCACTGCCTTGAGCAGCCAACGGTGAGCCCAACTCCCGGTTTTGTTTAATCCAACTTCGTCGGGGGTGAGTCTGGTGCCTCACCCGTGTCCATCAACTCGGTCCACCTGCCAAGTCCTTTCTGCTCCAAATATCAGAGGTACTCCTCCTGAGCTTCCCTCCATGTCTTCAATCTCACACCGGGTTGAGGTTGTGCCTTTGAACATGCGCACCCTGCCTCTGTTCTCCTGTGCTGATTCTCATCCATTTCTCTTAGTCTGTAGCTGCAATTTTTCGCCATGTGAGGCTCTTCACAAATCCAGTACTTCAAGGGTTTCTTCCCTTTCGTTTCACCTTGCTTTGACGAGCTCGGCTCGGCCTGCTTTCCCTTTGCTTTATCCGCCCCCGTGCTTCGTTCAGCCTTGTGAAACTTCCCGTCAACCTGACCTCCAGCACCATTCCTCCGCTTGTCCTCACGGCTCTGTGCTCCCATCTGGTTAACAAAGTCGAGCTCTCCCTGCCCGACTATCACTATCTTCTTCCCGAGGAGTCTTCTCCTGATCTCCTCTTCGACCTGCTTGACTTCCGTTTCCACCCTCGTCTTCCTTTCTCGCAACCGGGCTCTTTCGTCGAAGACCCCTTGGAGATCCAATTCGGCCAAGTGGATTGTTTTGTCAATCGGGTCCCGTTTCGCCTTGCAAGTGCACTCACATGTGCACGGTCCCTTGAGTTCGCCCAGCTCCCTTTGAAGCTCCGAACAAGACTCCCGAATCTGTCTCATTTCAGCTTCAAATTCGGCCCATCTCAAGTCCCATTTTTCTATGCGCTCCCATGCTTCGGCAACCTCCCGGTTCTCTTCCGGTCTGCCTGCCTGCTCCATGATCACCCGGTGATCTACTCTCGGCCATGTGAAACTACCCTCGAACTTTCCTACACCGCTCGACTCTCCATGAGTCATAGCGCCCATGGTCCTCTCGAGCACCATTTTCCATTCACTTTGTTCACCGTTCCGACCTGTCACCTGTCACTTTCGTCCAACCGGTTCTCCAACCGATATCCGCACCTGCTAACCTGTTCACCTGTCAACCGTGCGTTCTTCTTCCCTGTAACTGTCTTGTTCACCAGCTCCAACCGAGCTCTGATACCATCTGTCACGCCCCTATATTTTTTTTGCGTAATACGGGGGTGCGGCACTGCCTTATGCCGGGTTCGGGCATATACAGACTACGCCTCTACAAGACTTCCAACACCAATTTAACTCTTAAACTGTGTTTTTCCTTTAATAATTAGCAGCCAAACCGTTTTTATAATTAACAACTATATAATTCCTTTATATATGTTAACTTATAATTTTCGTTCAGCATTTATAACCCATGAACCATCATAAACATAAAACCGCAACCATAACAAAGTCTGCACACGATATGAGGAGGTCCGACCCAAACCGGGCGGCACCTCTGAAAACCGTTACTTTATCAAATTACAGTTTTACAATGGTTACAATCCGTGTGAGCCGTTCGGCTTCACACCTTGAACGATCGACCTGCACGACCTCCGGTCGTTTACGACAGTCCCGTTTTTGGGTATGCTGTCAACCCAATCAATCGCCCAACCGAGCCCTCGGCCTGTCCAATTCGTTCAGACTTCCGTCGCCGCCCAAGTGCGTTCGCACTGTTAATTCGTTCGACCTGTTTCGTTCGATCTGTTTCGTTGTCTGAAACCGCCCGACCACTTCCACCGCCTTATAACCAAAGGCTCCTTCACATCGTCGCTGTGCGCTGTTGGTGAAGGCGCAGTTAGACCGAATTCCTTAGAGCGAATGAGATCGAATGAGCTTGATTGATTTGATGCCTTTGTCACTTGAACGCTCCGCATATATATACGAATCCACGGCAAGTAGGGAGGGGTGTCGGTTACATCAAGCCGACCCCCATTTAGTGGTTCGCCGCCCCAAATACATGAGCCGACGTGGTGTTCCATTCGAAAGTCGCCCCAAATCCATGAGCCGACCCCCAATGTTCATTTCGGGAGGCGTGTTGTCACTCGTTCAGGGCGGGTCGGCCTATGTTTCATATGGCCGTCCGCCCACGGTATAAACCAACCTCCCTTAACTCCCGTGCGCCCGATTTCTTGTGTTGCCCGCGTCGCTAATGCATATGTTGTTCGGTCCTTGCCCACGTCGCAATGCCTTGCTGTTCGGTCCTTATGCCCACGTCGCAATGCCTTTGCCGTTTGGTTCTGCCCACGTCGCAAATGCCGTCGCTGTTCGGTCTGCAGATATCGTTCGCCGGTTGCAATAGTCGTTCGGGCGGGCGCACTTCGTGTCGCCCCGCCTACGTGGTCGTTCCGCCTGGTTGCCTGTCGTTCAACCTGTCGGCCTTCCGTTCGGTCGCCGTGTAGACCTCCGCCCTGTTGGTGTTCGTTCAGTGTTTCGGGCGGGTGGGTGCACGTTCGTGTCGCCCACCGCCCTCGTCCTCCTGACGTTCTCCTGTGCCAAACATATGATTCGTTCGGGCTCCCGACCTCTGTCGTTCACCCTTGCTGC
This sequence comes from Pinus taeda, assembly GCA_000404065.3. Taxonomy (NCBI): domain Eukaryota; kingdom Viridiplantae; phylum Streptophyta; class Pinopsida; order Pinales; family Pinaceae; genus Pinus; species Pinus taeda. The sequence goes on from APFE030734195.1 coordinate 13,342, forward strand.
TCGTGTGCCCCCTCCGTTGCACCGGTGATGTGTTTTGCCCTGTCGGGTCGTTTGAACGGAACTTCGGGTGGAGACGTCGTTCGTCGACGTTCGGGCCGCCCACTGTCGTGCGGAGCGCCCGGTTCCCAGGGCGTTACATCCTCCCCCACCTTATTCCGTTGTCGACCTCGACAACCTCTAAACCATCGTGCCCTCTTCAGCCTTACATATCAAGTCGCCCTCCCATTTCGTAATCCTGTGCACGTTCCGGGAGTGTGCATCCCATACTACACCAAATCGGAATTTAGACATCGATCCGGCTCCTTAATACTTCCGACCTCCAAGTCACCATGTATGGACCTCCAAGTGTAAGAAAACTTACATTTCAGTCTTCGGTTCAGGTTCGTGGGAACCCCACTTTTCTGCTGACCGAAAGACCACCCTGCTCAATCTCCTTTCGGGCTCACTGCCTTGAGCAGCCAACGGTGAGCCCAACTCCCGGTTTTGTTTAATCCAACTTCGTCGGGGGTGAGTCTGGTGGCTCACCCGTGTCCATCAACTCGGTCCACCTGCCAAGTCCTTTCTGCTCCAAATATCGGAGGTACTCCTCCTGAGCTTCCCTCCATGTCTTCAATCTCACACCGGGTTGAGGTTGTGTCTTTGAACATGCGCACCCTGCCTTTGTTCTCCCATGCTGATTCTCATCCATTTCTCTTAGTCTGTAGCTGCAATTTTTCGCCATGTGAGGCTCTTCACAAATCCAGTACTTCAAGGGTTTCTTCCCTTTCGTTTCACCTTGCTTTGACGAGCTCGACTCGGCCTGCTTTCCCTTTGCTTTATCCGTCCCCGTGCTTCGTTCAGCCTTGTGAAACTTCCCGTCAACCTGACCTCCAGCACCATTCCTCCGCTTGTCCTCACGGCTCTGTGCTCCCATCTGGTTAACAAAGTCGAGCTCTCCCTGCCCGACTATCACTATCTTCTTCCCGAGGAGTCTTCTCCTGATCTCCTCTTCGACCTGCTTAACTTCCGTTTCCACCCCCGTCTTCCTTTCTCGCAACCGGGCTCCTTCGTCGAAGACCCCTTGGAGATCCAATTCGGCCAAGTGGATTGTTTTGTCAATCGGGTCCCGTTTCGCCTTGCAAGTGCACTCACATGTGCACGGTCCCTTGAGTTCGCCCAGCTCCCTTTGAAGCTCCGAACAAGACTCCCGAATCTGTCTCATTTCGGCTTCAAATTCGGCCCATCTCAAGTCCCATTTTTCTATGCGCTCCCATGCTTCGGCAACCTCCCGGTTCTCTTCCGGTCTGCCTGCCTGCTCCATGATCACCCGGTGATCTACTCTCGGCCATGTGAAACTACCCTCGAACTTTCCTACACCGCTCGACTCTCCATGAGTCATAGCGCCCATGGTCCTCTCGAGCACCATTTTCCGTTCGCTTTGTTCATCGTTCCGACCTGTCACCTGTCACTTTCGTCCAACCGGTTCTCCAACCGATATCCGCACCTGCTAACCTGTTCACCTGTCAACCGTGCGTTCTTCTTCCCTGTAACTGTCTTGTTCACCAGCTCCAACCGAGCTCTGATACCATCTGTCACGCCCCTATATTTTTTTTGCGTAATACGGGGGTGCGGCACTGCCTTATGCCGGGTTCGGGCATATACAGACTACGCCTCTACAAGACTTCCAACACCAATTTAACTCTTAAACTGTGTTTTTCCTTTAATAATTAGCAGCCAAACCGTTTTTATAATTAACAGCTATATAATTCCTTTATATATGTTAACTTATAATTTTCGTTCAGCATTTATAACCCATGAACCATCATAAACATAAAACCGCAACCATAACAAAGTCTGCACACGATATGAGGAGGTCCGACCCAAACTGGGCGGCACCTCTGAAAACCGTTACTTTATCAAATTACAGTTTTACAATGGTTACAATCCGTGTGAGCCGTTCGGCTTCACACCTTGAACGATCGACCTGCACGACCTCCGGTCGTTTACGACAGTCCCGTTTTCGGGTATGCTATCAACCCAATCAATCGCCCAACCGAGCCCTCGGCCTGTCCAATTCGTTCAGACTTCCGTCGCCGCCCAAGTGCGTTCGCACTGTTAATTCGTTCGACCTGTTTCGTTCGATCTGTTTCGCTGTCTGAAACCGCCCGACCACTTCCACCGCCTTATAACCAAAGGCTCCTTCACATCGTCGCTGTGCGCTGTTGGTGAAGGCGTAGTTAGACCGAATTCCTTAGAGCGAATGAGATCGAATGAGCTTGATCGATTTGATGCCTTTGTCACTTGAACGCTCCGCATATATATACGAATCCACGCCAAGTAGGGAGGGGTGTCGGTTACATCAAGCCGACCCCCGTTTAGTGGTCCGCCGCCCCAAATACATGAGCCGACGTGGTGTTCCTTTCGAAAGTCGCCACAAATCCATGAGCCGACCCCCAATGTTCATTTCGGGAGGCGTGTTGTCACTCGTTCAGGGCGGGTCGGCCTATGTTTCATATGGCCGTCCGCCCACGGTATAAACCAACCTCCCTTAACTCCCGTGCGCCCGATTTCTTGTGGTGCCCACTTCGCTAATGCATATGCTGTTCGGTCCTTGCCCACGTCGCAATGCCTTGCTGTTCGGTCCTTATGCCCACGTCGCAATGCCTTTGCCGTTTGGTTCTGCCCACGTCGCAAATGCCGTCGCTGTTCGGTCTGCACATATCGTTCGCCAGTTGCAATAGTCGTTCGGGCGGGCGCACTCCGTGTCGCCCCGCCTACGTGGTCGTTCCGCCCGGTTGCCTGTCGTTCAACCTGTCGGCCTTCCGTTCGGTCGCCATGTAGACCTCCGCCCTGTTGGTGTTCGTTCAGCGTTTCGGGCGGGTGGGTGCACGTTCGTGTCGCCCACCGCCCTCGTCCTCCTGACGTTCTCCGGTGCCAAACATATGATTCGTTCGGGCTCCCGACCTCCGTCGTTCACCCTTGCTGCCCGTGTGCCCCCTCCGTTGCACCGGTGATGTGTTTTGCCGTGTCGGGTCGTTTGAACGGAACTTCGGGTGGAGACGTCGTTCGTCGACGTTCGGGCCGCCCGCTGTCGTGCGGAGCGCCCGGTTCCCAGGGCGTTACACAAACGAACGTTACGTCCCGATAAAAATTGGTTTTACAAAATGTACTGAGGACGCGTCAAATGGTGATTGTATCGGGGCGTTTGAATTAATACCACTGCCTCAGCAAAAGCGATCCGATAGAAACAAATTGTTTTCGGAACAATACGCACGGCAGTTTGAAATTAATATTTCAACACACACTCCAAATTCACGCTTCCTCAAACCACAACAACTTTCACACAACACTACACACTCAACTTCTTTCACGTGCTCCAACAGCACTGCATAGAGATCAGCTCTCGCTCCATCAAAAAACACTAATTTATATTTAAAACCGCATGTTGATTATCTTGCCAGAGGAATAGAAATTGTCACATTGTTTACAGTTGTTTGATACACCACCAAGAAACACCAAACATGGCCCTCGTGTGTGACCTTGAAGTTTACTCCTCTCCTCAAAGTGAATTTTTACAAAGCAGTCCAATTTTAAGCACAAGTGGCCGCAAATAAAAACAACAGATCTCGAAAAGAAAATTGGAGCAAAGCTCTTGTGTATCTTTTATAGGAATGGCTCAAAAAAAAGATTTGGCTGTGTTAAGCAGCTCACTTTACATATAACGATTCTCAATAAGCTCACTTACATATAAAGCTTCAACTCAACGCCAGGTTACTGGTTATATATGCATTCAACTCCTAACGAGAAAAAAAATATAACCACACGCAAACCAGACACGTTGACTCCTGTATCACATGCTAACTCATGTCGCAGGCCGCTCCAGCTTCAAAATTGCTCTACGCAAGTTCACTGGCCCTTCCACACATGCACTCTGCCCAGTGACTCCACACAACAAGAGTTTCTTAAATTCTCTCAACCTCAACTCTGATAACTTGGCTCTGATACCAATTGAAAGGATTTAGAGCAAAAAAATGGAGCACAACAAGAACACAAGAACAACACACTCAAAACATAGTCGCACAAGAACAATGCACTCAAAACACAGCTACGACTATTCAATTAAAGCATAAAACCACACATGAATTTACAGAATGTCAAGCAGCTACAGTTGTGTACAATTTGGATTCTGTGTATCTTTCTATGCTCGATCATCTACTTTTATACATAAAAGTAAGTCGGTTATTTTCCCTTTCGACGTTGAATATGTTAAGGCGATGGCGCCACTTTAAGTCTAACAGGTCATGGCGGTGGTGGTGAGGCGGTGTTCGTTGAGTTGCCATACGTTAATTATTTCCCACAAAACAAACCTTCAATTTTGGCTTCAATTACAGCTTGTTGTGACTGGCTATGTTCATATCATTCAATAACATAATAACATCATTTGGAAGAGCTCTGTTGATCTCTGACAAAGGAATTGACTCCTTGCAGCCATCAATAGTCATGCAAGATAGACATCCATACACCTTCACACCTCCATAAACAATTTAATTAATTGGCTTCTTTATACCTTTAAAACAAAACCCATTTCAGCTACTTGCATCTCACTCCGACTTTTAATTGCAAAATTACTTTTTGAATTATTTGGAGTCGTAACCTCACCACCACTTACTTCATCAAAGTCACCTTCTCCATTAATTATTGACTAGCGCTTTCAGTTTTAGAAATCATTAAAATGCCCAATCAAACAAAATCTTTCTCCTTTTCTAGTCCTCCCTTGAGGTCCATTCTCTAATGAATCCAAAGCAACCCAACTTTTCATCCTAGAGTTAGTGGATGGTCTGAAGATGATGATGAACGTGTGTCATACTTCCCAAACTCGGTGAAACTTTCTAGAATAATTTACGCAAGTCCAATTGGTCTATTAGAGATTATGAGTAAAATCAACAATGGGAGAAAGATCCTTCAAGTTATAAGTAAATACAAAGTAGATCCTTTAGGTTAATTATATCGACAATTTTTAAGTGGATAACATTTCGTTGTTCGCCTGCGCTTAACCAGGCTTTGTGTGGACCCACAAAGACCAACATATAGGCAGGATGGGTTTATACAAACTATTTTGAGGTTATCGGGTTTAAAAGGTAAGATTTAGTAAGTATATGTATTGACATGATGGGTTTTATATAAATTAATTTAAATTTATCTTAATTTTAGAGTTATTTTGAGAATAATAATTTTTTCATTTTAAAAAATGTTGTATTTTAAGATATTTCATATTTAGTAAATTGGAAATTGATCTAGATCTAAGCTGATGTTATGTGTGTTATGTTATGTTATCTAAATATTTTTGCTTAATCAAATTACATAAAAATAAAAATAAAAATAAAATTAACACATATATATAATCACACATATATATAATCACTGTAAATCTATCTTAATTTTGAGTTTATTAAAAACTTAAAAGAGATCATATTTCTTGTAAACTCAAAAAAAAATTGCATTTTAAAAAATTTTGATCACTCTAAAAACTCAATAAATACAAAATTAAAACAAATCTACAATAATATTACAATTAATACAAATATAACATTTTCATAAAAAGAATCGAGGATTGCAACACCACCACACTACTATTCCTATGTAAATATATGATTAATGTATTATTTGTATATATATGATAAGCATAAATAGGAAAGTGAAATGTTTATGTAGTGATTGCAATAGCGAGTCCTCCATGATTGATTTAATTACAAAGGTTAGACGTTGTTAGTTGTGGGTTGCCTTAGTTTTCCATCTCATTGCCATAATCGTCATAACATGTGATAGGCAATTCTTAAAATGATTGCTGCATATTTCAACTTTATTCACTGTTGAGTCGATCAACGTATAATTGATTACTTGCATGAGAGAGCACCAATGTTGTTGCAAGCATTAAGGAATGATATGTTGTTTTTTAATGGATGGTATGCTTTATGCCTTCTGAAAGGTTAAGAAATAAGTTTTCTCATGTAAAGATAGCAACGATCTCTTAGTGTTAGTTTGGTGGGGCAAAAGACAAGACGCCGCGTAAGCAAAAGACAGGTGCAGGGCCAGAAAAGGGCTGGTTCGTCACGTTGGAAAGGAAGTCACAGCTGTCCGAGGAAGCGTGGGCAATGATAGACAGCCTGGAAAAAATCTCTACTTACAAAACTCTGAGTTGAATCACGTGATCGGAATTGGTTCAGTACGGAAGATAGTGCATCTGCTAATCCAGCGGAAGAAATGAGCCACAACCACAGTTGTGGAAACGCAGTAACAACTTCTACCCAGTTGCAACTGGAAGTTGTTTTCTTTCATCTTGCGGGAAATCTTAACCTGCTCTTAAATAATGTTAATTTTTTACGATCCGAGTGCTCCGTGATTTTTTTGTAGTGCTAAATACATACATGTAATCAAAAACCAATTTAAATCCAAATATCAAGATTTCAAAATAAAGAAAAAGAGTTTAGCAGGATTTCAACAAAAGATCTGAAACTTAAACTGTTTAAATATCCTCGAGAATGGTGACGGCCATGCTTTTACCGTTGGATCTGTGGGCCACCTCGAGATTACCCAGGACGGCTCACCCAGGCCTTAACGTACCTATCGTTTTTCTTAAATGTTTAAATAGTTGCAAGAATGACCACGACATTTTTCCGTGCTATGCGAGGACGAGGGAGTTAATGTGTCTAACAAACCTTGTGTTGCTGGACATATTGGCACTCATGATTCGAAGCCCAAAACGGTTGACAATAATGATACTATTATTTAGTAGCTCAACGTCCCAGTAATTTGTTTTGATCTCTTCCTTTGGAAGAGAATTTTGATTTGTAATGATTTTTAGTCCATTACATAATTTCTTGGGCCATGAAGTTTCCAACGGTTACATCATCTCTTGGGCCATGAAATTTCCAACGGTTAGTTGAGTTTTCGAACAGCTAGTTTGACTTAACTTTTTCTTTTTTATTAACTTGACTTGGTCACTAGTTGAATCTCCAACTTTTAACATTTTTGGCAATTCCAACATCTAGTTATTGTCGAAATAGCATTATCGCTCTCAAAATAACTTTGCTAAGTTTAAGTTGCAGCCACGTTGAGGAGTTAATGGCTGCCTCTAACTTTGCAATCGTCAGCGTTTCGCGTTTTCCATTTTTGAATATCTGCGCGCTCATCGACCTCCATTTTTGAATACCATTTAAATTCACTGAGTTGGAGGGTAAGATTGCATTACTAAACACTACTAAGCATTTAATTTTGGATCTATTAAGCATTTAGAAGGATTATTTTTTTCCATTTAAAAAAAATTTAAAAAAAATTTAAAATCTAATAGATTTAATCCCTGTCAACCCTTGTTAGGATAGAGAATTTCGTTTTTAACCTGTAATATAGAGAATTTTGTTTTGTATTAATTTTTAGTCCATTACATAATTTCTTGGGCCACGAAGTTTCCGACGGTTACATAATCTCTTGGGCCATGAAATTTCCAACGGTTAGTTGAGTTTTCGAACTTCTCGTTGGACTTAACCTTTTCTTTTTATTAACTTGACTTGGTCACTCGTTGAATTTCCAACTTTTAACATTTTTGGCAATTCTAAATGTTTAATAGTTTGCTCTCAAAATAACATTGCTAAGGTTAAGTTGCAGCCACGTTGAGGAGTTAATGGCTGCCTCTAAGTTTGCAATCATCCGCTTTTTTGGCCTATGGCGTTTTCCAGAGAGGGTCACCTGCGCGCTCATCGACCTCCGTTTCTGAATACCATTTAGATTCTCTGAGTTGGAGGGCAAGATTGTATTACTAAATACTAGTCTAATGTAGATCTACTAAGTATTCGGAATTAAATATCTTTACCTTCTAAAAAGAAATTTACAATTTAATAGATTTAAATCCCAGATTAAAATGGATTTAAGTTGATAAAACATAGTTAAAAAACCATAACAAAACTCATTCAAAAGATCTGCTACTTAAACAAATCTTAAACACAATCTCAGCAACACAGTCTCCATAGGTTCTATTCAACGTCTGCACACAACATACGACACAGCTTCTCCCACGCTCATATAGCAGTGATCAGCTGTCCTAGTCATGCGGGATTTAAAACAGCAGTGACAACTCTCATCATGCTCACTCCACTGTCACATCCTGCACAGCGGCCGCTCCACATGCAGGACAACCTCCAATCTCCAACCTTTGGTGCACTCGGCAACCACTTACTGTAACCCTAGGTATACAGTCAGACACGTTCGCTTTCTCGGAGCCTTTACGACCATGGCTCTGATCCCATCTCAGGATATCTTAAAGGAAAATCAAATCTGGCATCTGTGAAATTTGATACGCAGCTGTTTCGACTTGGGAAAGCCCGCGAGTTATGGCCGACGATGTTGTCTCTTTCACTTGCTATCCAGCAACAAACTCGCCCTTTCTCAAAGATCCTATCAAACCACGTTGTATAGCATACCATCCTCTTTTTGGCCTCGGACTTTCCGGACTGTTCGAGTCTCCTTCAATGCGCACTCGGTGCTAATCCAGCTGTTGAAATGGGCAGTATCGTTTCTGGGTTCTATTAAGTCTTTGAGTACACTATTGTTCCAAGTCTTCAGAAAACTTGAGACCGGTATTACAAACCCATCTGATTATTTGGTACTGGGTATGCCCGGCTAGACTGCATGGGCTGGTTTCATAATCGTCGGAGAACTTAAACCCGCAGATAAATATTCGCCTGGGAAGTAGTGGGCTCAGTGGAAATGCTGGTTGGGCAGCTCACCAAAATCGAGGGCTTCCGCGTTGTTGGCCGCGCAGGTAGCAACCAGACGGTGAAGCGTCTGAACAAAGATTTTGGTTTTGAAGATTCCTTAAATTACAATTCTGAGACCGATTGGAAACTACGTTGACCAGGTACTTCTCCAGAGATACCAAATTTGGTATCTCTATTTTTTTAACTAGGTAGAATCTATAATTTCTAGTTTGGAAAGCAGTTCTCTATAATCCGACTTTTTGAATGCCTTTTTTTTGGGTGATTTTTCTGGTGAAAATAGGCAGCAATTTATTGGAATGTTTGATAGCTAGTTTATGCACAATCAATGTGTCCAGGGTTTTTTAAGGGTTTTTCATGGTGCTGAATCCAAATATGCAGTTAAAAAACCATTTTAACTGCAACAAATCAAGATTTATCTCATTCCGTCACGGAAATCTCCAAAAAATCACATTATAAACAACTCCGTTTAGAAATCTCAGTTACTTGTTTAAAAAGTTCTCTGACACATGTAAATTTGATTTT
>APFE030734195.1:31757-61873 GCA_000404065.3 Pinus taeda
ATTAATTAAAGAGCATAGTTTAATTGTAATTGATTACCAGATTGCACACTAATCATATTCTCAAAATATGAGTTACAATAACAATTGGAACAAGATGATTTAGCATATTCCTCAAGGGTTTTTTATATTCTCAAAATATGAGTTACAATAACAATTGGAACAAGATGATTTAGCATATTCCTCAAGGGTTTTTTATATTCTCAAAATATGAGTTACAATAACAATTGGAACAAGATGATTTAGCATATTCCTCAAGGGTTTTTTTCTCTTTTATACAAGATCTCCCTCTGATATTTCAAAGCTTCTTCGGTGCCATGTCTTAGATATACAATTTACGTGTTTTTATGTAGTACATGGGTCTGCTCAGCCATGAGTTGATATTAGCTATGTATCAAATATGGGTAAAAACGTAAATTATCAAGTAAAATCCTTTACACTCATAATTCCACTAAAAATTATTTTATAACTGATACATCAAATATTGGTAACCTTGATACCAAAACAAAAGATGGGTATGGGTTAATATAATAGAATAGATTTGTTTGATTATCTTTATAAATTCGGTGGCTAATAGTTTTTATTTTATAACTCATACAACTAGATGGCTTATGTGTATTGGTGTATTTTACAAATTTGTTTTTATTTTATAAATTATATAACAAGATGGTTTTTGTGTATTTTATAAAATCTATTAATTATATAGATTAGTTTTAAACTTAAATTATCAAGTAAAATCTTTTACACTCTTAATTCCACTAAAAATATCTCAAAATTTCATATTTAATGCTCATAGTCATAAACCATCACTACTACATAAAGGGGGTTTTAAGACATTATTTGAGACAATTTTTGGGTAACTTGTCTTAACTTGAGGCACAAAGAATCTTATGTATTGTCTTAAATATTGTCTTTAAGCAGTGTCTCAAAAATTATTGTCTTAAAAAATTGTCTCTAGAAAGACAATATATAACACAAGCATTATTGTCACTTAGAAGACAATTTCATTTTTGTCTCTCGAGAGACAACACTCGGATTAGAGACAATATGTCTTTAATACTAGCTATTGTCTCTCTAGAGACAATAAAATTTTTATTTAAAGATCACTTTTGTCTCTCTAAAGATAATATAAAACAATGAATCGAGAAATATCTCACCATTGAAATAAATCGATATAAAAAACATTTAATTAAAAATAAACTACAAAACATTTAATTAAAAATAAACTACAGAATCATTGATTAATTCATGTTAGCGCACAATGGAATCGAACCACCAACCTCCTGCTTGTAAGGTAGGCACTCTTCCATTGAGCTAGCACACTTTAAAGAATTATGTGAAGAGTTATGGAAAACTTGAAAACTACATTTATAGCCACTGATTTGAGAAAAAAAAAAAAAAACCAAAAATATCTCACACATGATCTATAATCTATATAAAAACTATGATCATGCAGACCATATTTTTAACTTACTAAAAGTAGCAATTACCCCAAAAGGTGCAAAGAGAGGCGGATTATATCTCTAGCAAAAAATTCAAAATCTTATATTAGTATACAGTTGAATGTTCATGTATACAAGCTATCTTGCTATAGTGGCATATCCCTGTGTTGGGATTTCATTCCATGTTAAGACTTATTTTTCTTCATCTTCCTCTCCACACATGTATGTGTCTATTATTGTGTATATGCACCCATATAAAATTCTATAACAAAATGTCTTGATTTCCAGACATAAAACAAACAAAATTATGCTTTGTGAATCCGCAATGTGCGATTGAGTCGTTATCAAAGAAAAAAAATGAAACAAAGTGGATATATTCTCTTGCACCTTTGCAATTAGTTCTCTCTACTTAAAAGTTAAATGACCTGGAATATGTTTTTCCTTTGAATTTGAAGCTGGATAGATTCATGGTTCCATCCTAGCTCCACAATTATTCGAGGCCCTCTATGCCTTGGGAGTTCCACACCATCCATTGTTTATGACAATGAAGAGTACGGATGACCGAGAAGATGTGCTAAAAATGTCATCTATGTTTCTATTAAATGCAAAGATATATCATGATAATGAAAAAATAACAGCAAGATTCTTATTAAACAAGTGGATGTTGATTATAAAAACGAGAGGGTGACATAATAGAAGACAAAATACTCTTCAGTAGCTAGTGCCAAGAAACCATGACAGACACTCAACAAAATAGATAAGCATAACATGTGAAAAGTTGCAAACTATGAACTATAAAGCAAAAGGTCAATGAACTACTTATCACAATTTCTCCAGCAAGATCTATCCACCAGTACAGATTACTTGCAGGAATAGAAACAATTAGACCAATTGTGTTGGTGATCACATCAAAGAAATGATCGAGCATATGCCTTCACAATCTCATTAGTAAAACTTCGACAACACATTATGAGGAACATCTTCACAAAAGTAACTGAAACCATAATTCCAACGACCCAATGCCATTTGTCACCATCCAAGCACAAACCATCCTCTTGTGGAAATTTGGAAATAGAGTTGACAAAAGATAATTCCTTGTATGTGAATTGGAAAATAGTCTGTCTCTCAAAATACAATACACAAAATCCTGACCCTAAGGTACATGATAAAGAAATCAACAGTATGATATGAAGCCTGGAGAAGCAAATCCATGGCTAATATGACCTTAATATTAGGGTAACTTTTAAGATAAGGACTCGATTATAACTGCGCAAAAAAACAACAAGAGTATGTAAAATAATTTATTAAAAACAAAACTGTAAAACTTAGCATACAAGTAGGTCCCGAGAAAGGTGCATGGGTTTTTGGTGTTTGGGTGTTGCAAGCCCATGCTTCCTTTTAATCTATATTCATAAGACTAACATTTGTAAATAAAGGGGTACTTGCAAGAGTTGATGTCAATATAGGAGGGTTTCTACTAATGGCCATACAAGAAAACAAGTCAGAAAGCTTTTAATCTATATTTGAAAAATAGAAAGCAATTCTGCCAGATATCAAAGAATATATAAAACCATAAATGTAGGCTTTGCAAACTTAGTTTTCCTATCAGAGATTATAGAAACTTCAAATGTAAAAATAAAATTTCCAATAAAATTTTCTAATTTGACATTCATAATGAAAAATTTAGAGTATCTTATAGACAACTCAGGCTCACCAAACCTCTCTGGTAGTGAAACAATAGCATGTTTAACCTACAAATTCAAGAGAATATAAATTCTATTAATGTCTATAATAGAGCCCCAAAAAATCCTTGTTCATTGTAAGGGAGGTTATTCTTTAACGCAATTCATACATTATACAAGTAGAAATATAGCACAATACATAAGCAATGAAGCAAAGGATGAAGCCTAACTAACAAGTGCATTATGAGGTTATGGTAGGAGGAGGTTGGGTGGAAAATTCACTCAACTAAAAGCTTGGAACAAAGAAAGACATGAGCTTATTTCGATCTATAATCTCTAAATAAAATCTCTATAATTTGAACAATGATTTACTCTGAGTATTCTTAACTTAAGGCTTGAAATAGAGAGTGGAAGTTTTTCTATTGATTCACAACATGAAAGAGTTAATTCTTGTAAGCCATCCAATTCATCATCTAGTTCTTTAGACAACCTTTTCAACTTTTCAAATCTCATCAATGTCAATATTCGCAACCTGATAAGCTTCTCCAAATCCCTCGAATAGATTTTATAGGCATGGGAAAGCCTTCCACCAAACTCCCAGTGTCAAAGATCAAATGGCATCTACAAATTATGCTATGTATAAGTGAACCATACCTAAGTGATTTAGAAATAATAACACATCACATTTTGTCGTGATAAGGGTGGAAAAGAGAAGACATAGACTTTCCTCAGACAGTTTCAGGTCCTTAGGTTGATAGCTCAAATATTTCAAGTCTGTGACCTCCTTCACATCAAATGGAAGACAAGGAACTTCTCCTTGGAAATAAATAGATTTTTCCAATGGTCATTTACATGTCCATTCCACTTGTATTAAATTTCTGTGGTGAAGAATTCTTAACGACTTAGACATTAAGTCTATTTTTTTTTGAAGATATAGACAATCAATCCTTATTTCCACTCAACCAAAGTCCCTTTATGTGTTGAATGTCCTGCATTAAACATAATTGAGTAAATATAGAGGTATAGATATTATATGAAACAAAATGTATCTTTTTTTTTAAATTCATACATTTGATACCTACCTTGTCTACTTTGTGATTTAGGAACTTCTTAATTTCATATGCACTCGTGAATTTGAGCCTAGTTTCCTTCACCTTGTGGCGACCAAGTCCTAAAATGACATCGTGCACACTTACAAGGCCATTTACATCTTCTTCTACAAGTGCATGTTTTTCTAGAGCATCCAGTTCAAACATTCCCACAATATATTCCAAGATTTCCCAATTCTTTCCTTTGAAAAATAAGCAAATATGAGGAAATGGATCTTTGCATTCTTTACAAAATTTGTCATAAGAAAAAACATAGAGTTGTATATTCTCCAACTATTTACCCTTCAATTTCATATTTTCTTCTTTCATTATTTGAAAAGCTCTCTTCTGGTTATTTTCCACTACTATGAATGTTTCCACCACTTTTAAAATTTTTGGAATACCACTACAAACGTTTACTATCTCATCCAACTCACTTTGATTCAATGGACTAGAATCTCTATCTCTTTTTCTCATCCCTCTTGTCCATTTCTTTCTTTAAAAGAGTCATGGCATCAGTATGGGGAAGTTGTTTCATATAATAGACTTCCTCCCTTTTAACTGTGCATGGGTTATAGTTATTTTGATCACGTTAAGTAAGAAGGAGACTAACCTTCATTGCTTTATTAATGTCCTCAGGCAAAAGCTAGTTGAGCTCCTTTTTCCCCAAAACATTATCAATATAGATGAAAGCTTTCACTTTCTATAACATTTACCGAGCTCTAGTTATCCAACATTGTGATTTTTAATTTCTTTAATGTCCTTAATATATTCCTTTGTTGTCAAATCCCTCAATCTCTTGTTTTGTAATGTTGTTATTTTTTATAATTGAAAACAGACTCAAAATCAGAATAGGCCATGGAATCGTACATTCATCTAGCATTATGGACTTTTTTGAATCAAAAGAACAAAATCTATAAAATTACAAGAATGGGAGTAAATGGGGTGTAAATATACTCACCAAAAGAAAACTGGAAAAAAATTGGGATGGTTCTGGGACCATTTTTGTAGCCCACTTGATCACCACATGGATATCTCGAGGGCTAGGGGCATGAGAATCTGATTTGGGTATACACATATGGAACATTCACCATATAGGTTCTCCCGTGTGGTTCATAGTTGTAGTTAATAAAATTTAGCTCCCATGGTACAATGTCAGAGGTAGAGGAGGGTCACTCCCCATGCCATAACCTTTAGAACATTGTTATGTTGTAGAAAGGTCATGAGCCTCAGACATTCACATGGAAGCCCCTAATTGATGGATCATGCACAATAGGTAGGCTCAAAGATTCCAAGAAACTATTTATGAGATGTTAAGAAAAGGTTATAAGCTAAATTCCATTACATACAGTGCTCTAGTTGACAGTCATTGCGAGGGAATCTTTTTGGATGAGGTTAGGAAGCTATTCTATGAAATGTTTGATGAAATTTCAGAATGAGATAATATTTCATGAAATTATGACTATTGGGTATGTTGGCAATGGAGAATGGTTCATATGATGAAATGATGGTTGGAAGGATAATTTTAATAAGATTACATAACATTACGCCAAACTTTCACAGGTTTGCTATTTGTTGATTGGCTTCTACATGAAGGCTTCACTCTTGTAGTTCAAATTATCTATATAGGAACCTATGATGACCTAGTCATGAATCAAAATTCAAACTGTGCTCATTATTATTCTCTTAACAATAGCCATGGAAACTATCCAATCATCATAAGACATAGCATGGTAGATGCAGAAATTAGGGTTTCAAGAGAGCTATAATGACATTGGAAATGATGTGGCAACAACCATTTTTTTGGAGCTTTCCCATGGGATTAAAAAATCTTGGTAATGCATGCTATCTTAGGTGTGCGATATAGTGTCTCACTTTCATGAATTTTTTGGTCAATTTTTTACTCATAAATTAACATTTCTTTGTATGCAAATATTTAAACTTCCAGTACCCCTTCTTATTAGTGGAAAAGTGGATCTCAAGGTCTCTAAAATGTGATATTCTACATGATGCTCATATAAATATACAGAGCTCTTGAGAGCTATTTGTGACACATTTAAGGGTGTAGGAAAATGCTCATGAATCTCCCCATTACATGATTGAGGCTTGCAATGATGTATGTGTTAAGTTGTATATAGCATGGAACAATCATGGAGGTAAGGCATTAAAGGGTGTACATGATAATATTGTCAAAGATATTTTTGGTGGTGTATTGCAAAGGCAATTCAAGTTCCTCTCCTACAAAGAAGAATGGAGCAAGATGAACAATATTATGGATGTCAACCTAAATTGGGAAGACCCTACAAATGGAAGAAGAATTCAAATCAACAATGAGCTAGTGCCTAATTTCAAAATATGATGAAACATGAATTAACTAAATATCTTGCAAAATTCTCACCTGTGGAAACAGATTTAATGGAGCAGCATTAGGTCCACCAAATGGAGTTGTTGCCTCAACCAAATCAGATTCACCTGCTATGACATTGTTTGTACCTTGATCAGTAGCACCTGGATTTGAAGATGGGGAGCAAGCAACAGGAATAGCAATTTATGTTGTCTCTGGAATTCCCTACAAGATATAAAAAAATTCTTGGTAAATGGACAGAACCAGCATCAACATAAAGTTTGTGATATAATAAAAACTACAGCCCAGAGTATCTTCCAAACTTCAAAGTAGTTAATCTTATAGAGTATAAACACTCCATGACTCACTCAGGATTATCATAAGCTTCTCTAAGTGCATGGAAAACCATCTTTTTCCTAGCTGCTCCCATCCATATCAAGCACCTGTTGAATTTTCTGTTCAAGCTTACTACGAGCTACTAATATTGATACCACCTCACCATATTGATAAAATTTTGCTGTGACAAGACATAAATACAATGAAAATATATGCAACTTTATCAACATGACAAGAGCATGTATATGGAAGGAGAAACAAGGTTCGAAAAATTGAGACTAATGAATATGTAAATATGAACTTATAACTAAGAAATTATTTCCCAATGTACTTACTGCACTACTGTAGTCTCAGGAGATGACACAGAAGTTGTAGTATCCCTGTTTATCAAAAAGACCACAGGACATTTATAATTGTAGATGTGCATTGACTTCAAATGCACAAGAATACTATCACTTCATTACTCAACAATAAACATCTCTAATATAATTGAACATGTATGATCTCCAATATTAAGAACAAATAGAACATGGGCATTTTCTGACTCACATAACTATGGGCTGAGACACAACTGGGTATGCAACTTCTACAACATTTGAAGCTAGAACTGGTGGTGTAATTTTTTGGGTAGGCTACATTCGAAAGAAGAAGTGTCGTTAGTTTTGATAATAGAGGAAATAAAAATTTAAACTAGAAATCATGTGCAAAAACATCACTATTTTACTAATCCTTCAAAAAAAAATCAGAAAACCTAAACCGTTAAAGTAGTTGATGTTGATGATGCTCCTGCAGCTGAAAAGGTCTTACTCTACCAAGAAGCACAATATAATGTCATGTATAAAGATAAGATAAAATTTATACAAAATAAAAGGATAATCGAGGACTTAAACACCCTAGAAGAAACAAATTAAGGATTTGCAGCGTAAGGCGAATCCTAAGGTGAAATTGTTGGTGATGCTTTTGATAAAAAAAAAAAAAATCATGACTTGACTTGGCCTAATAACAATAGGACCTTAGTGAATAAATAATCACTCCCCAATGCAAGTCTTTGGGAAATGCAAAACAAGATAACTGAAAGGTAGTATGATGATTGTCTAAAGAGATATCTAAAGAGCATACAGACAACTATATGCTTTATAACAAAGATGACAGAGGATACTAGAAAGTTGAACATGGTGGCAGCCTAATAAAAGTTTGAATCTAGAGCTGGAACAATACAAAATTAGTTGTAGCAAGAGTTACTGGCCTTAACCATCTATATATTTTGTATTGTTCAAACCATTATTAACGATGCACCAGGATCAAATTATTGATTTGTTATCAATAAGTAGTAGGAAACAAACTAAATATTAATAGCGTAGGTAAAGAGGAAAGAATATTTATGTCAATAGACATCAAAAAAATGATTTATCCAACATCTTTCCAAGTCTATTGAATTGTCTTTTATTATTAGATTATGCCTATAGTTATCATATACACAAATGTACAACAATTTTTTGTTGTGTGTGATTCTTCCCATAGTTAACAACCTTCTTAATACGGATATACAACCTTCTTAACACAGACGTGCAACAGATACACAACATATGCATAAAGACAACCATATTCAACAATTTATTCCAAAGAAAAGTTAAAGAATGATAACCGTATTTTGATAATTATGTTGGGTAAAATTGTAGTCGTATCTCTGCATTTTTCAATAGTGTTTTCTATATTATATTGAATGGTTTTATATACATATCCATATCAATGCAGAGATATGTCTGCAATGTACCCAACATAAATTTTTGTATATTATATCTTTTTCATAGACATATACATATCAACACAGACATATGGCAACTATGATTATGCCAAAAGAGGTTAGGCAACATCTTGTAGCCCGTGGAAACCACTTTTATTAAACCACAACACCCATTTATGACTATGGTACATCTAAAACATGAATACTATCTAATACTAGGTAACAAATCCATTGTTTGGTTCATGGTAAGGTCAATAGAATGTTAGTTGTTCACCAAATTTACACTATAATCTTGACATATGTTCTTGAGCCGTATTCAAAAGGCACTTGTTAAATTATAATTTAAAAATAATTGTTTTGTTCTTGCTCTTGCAATTTGCCATTGGGGAGCATACAGAAAGCACTAAAAATTTTCATATAAATATTTGCAAGAAACAAATAAACAACAACCAGAGACTTAAAAAAAAAAAAAAAAAGGTACAACATGGTAAGAATCAAACCTTCTCCACAGAAAAGGGTGTTGTCGCAATTCCTGATACAGGGGAGGAATGAGGCAGATACATGTGAAGTCCATTTCCTTCCTCT
Source organism: Pinus taeda (assembly GCA_000404065.3). Taxonomy (NCBI): domain Eukaryota; kingdom Viridiplantae; phylum Streptophyta; class Pinopsida; order Pinales; family Pinaceae; genus Pinus; species Pinus taeda. Next base: position 40,976 of record APFE030734195.1, read on the forward strand.
TCACGATCAGCATCACACAGGCTCAAATGGCCTTCCTTGTCTCCACTCGCAACAATAACCCTCTCCCTACAAGGCAAGATGGGGACACTAAATATTCTATTTGGAGCAAGCTTCGCTATATCTTTGGCCTCCAACTTTAGGTCTCCCGGACTAAATTTTGGGCCAACAAGAGATCCGCCTTCCGATCCTCTATCTAACTTAGCGTGTATCAAATCAGCTAAAGGTGAATGGTCCCTGAGTTATCTGAGAAGGTTAAAATAATGATCATAAGAGGCCTCTTCCCATAAGGGTACATAAGTTTCAGCTAAACTTAGAGGCTCGTTCCTCATGGATCTGGGAGGTTTCGGAAAATCAGGGCTTGACGCAATCAACTGCTTGTGGGGTTTAGCAGACAGGCTATCACTACCCAAATCCTTGATACTTTCCAATGATATTCCTCTAGTTGTGAAGAAACCATGACTAGAAGAGACTGAAAGCCCTAGCAACTAGCATATCTAGTAAGGGTCTCAAAAACTGCGTTATAGAGTAGAGAGCTATCACATTGAAGTCACCATGCAACATTTTTAAAGGAGTTGTACATTACCATACAAAAATTTGGAGAAGCTGCCACAAAGATTTTAGAATCAGCGAAGGGCGCATGGTCCCTGAGCTGTCTGAGAAGGTTAAAATAATGATCATAAGAGGCCTCTTCCCAGAAGGGTACACAAATTTCAGATAAACTTAGAGGATCGTTCCTCACGGATCTGGGAGGTTTTGGAAAATCAAGGCTCGATGCAATCAACTGCTTCTAGGGTTTAGCAGGTGGGCTATCACTACCCAAATCCCCAATACTTTCTGATGATAATCCTCTGGTTGTGAAGAAACCATGACTGAAAGAGACTGAAGGCCCTAACAATTGGCCTATCCAGTAAGGGTCTCAAAAACTACATTATAGAGCAGAGAGATATCACATTGAAGTCACCATGAATTTTTTTTTAAAGGATCCGTACATTACTATACAAAAATTTGGAGAAGCTACCACACATATTTCAGAATTAGCCAAAGGCACATGGTCCTTGAGTTGTCTGAGAAGGTTAAAATAATAATCATAAGAGGCCTCTTCCTGAAAGGGTATATAAGTTTCAACTAAACTTATAGGGTTGCTTCTCATGGATTTGGGAGGTTTCAGAAAAGCAGGGCTTTGACGCAATCAATTGCTTGTGGGGTTTAGCAGGCGGGCTATCACTGCCCAAATCCCCGATACTTTCTAGCAATATTCCTCTGGTTGTGAAGAAATCCTGATTAAAAGAGACTGAAGGCCCTAGCAACTCGCCTATCCAGTAAGGGTCTCAAAAACTGTGTTATAGAGCAAAGAGATATCCTATTGAAGTCACCATGCAATTTTTTTAAAGGAGTCATACATTACCATACAAAAATTTGGAGAAGCTGCCACACATATTTTAGAATTAGCCAAAGGCGCATGGTCCCTGAGCTGTCTAAGAAGGTTAAAATAATGATCATAAGAGGCCTCTTCCTAGAAGGGTACATAAGTTTTAGCTAAACTTAGAGGGCCATTCCTCACGGATCTGGGAGGTTTCAGAAAAGGACTTGACACAGTCAACTGCTTATGGGGTTTAGCAGGCGAGCTATCAATATAATTTTTTTCACTCGTATTTAAGAAAAAAATTCAAAATATCAAATTAGGTGTAGAAGATATGAAAACATGCATATTTGTACATAAATTAATATAGATATGGCATCCATTGCACATCAATGATTAATTATTCGAGCATCAACCGTCTAGAATCTAGATTCTTCTCCTTTTGTCTAGCCTTTGCCTCTACCTTGATTGTCTTGGGATATACATTAACTTAATTTTGATCAAACTACATAATCCATGCCTTAAAATATGGTAGAAAAAGCTTAACATGCTTGATCAATGATTTTGACTTGATTGGAAGGTAAATTTTTGCTAAGGCCGTGACAAAGGAGTTCAACAATTAACACCACCAACACTAGGGTACATATAGGGCTTGGTGCTCTTGATTAAATACTAATCACATACCCTCATACATGATATAATTTAATGAAATACCACAATCCCATTGATCCTAAATTCCTGAAAAACTGTTAATTCCATTGAATTTTGAATAGGATATGAAATTCTATTTTCTCCATATGAAGTCCGATGAGGATGGAACCACTCTCAAACATCCCGAGTCTTTTGTTTTCATCCTTTTACTTTAAGAAATTAATATTACCATGAGGGAGCATTAAGGGATCACCTTGGGAGTGTCTGAAAATTCCTAACCCAACTTAAGTCAAAGAAAAAATAAAAAAATAAAAAATAAAAATTAGAAATCAAGCCTCCTAGGAACCGCTCGTCTCCCTTCGGATCCATGCTCGAACCTCCATGGATCCAAGGCGGATCCTTTTCTGGATCTACGGATCGAGAATTCGGACCTGTACCGAGTTCCAGATTTCTAGGATTCACCTCAAAATGGTGGAACCGAGGTTCTGATTTTCGGATCCGCAATTCCATCGTAGGATCACCCAAGGATCCGTACATGATGTAGCTCTGGCCTTGAATCCTTGCGGGGGGCAAGATTGTGAACCCCTATGTGAAACTTGGTAACTTAGAAAATAGAATAGGCAGAAAAAACATTGTTTCCAAGATAAAATTTGGCTCTATAACCCAGGTAAGTTTTTGTATGGTTTAGATATGTGTGTCATCTGGAAGAATGAATTTATCATCTTTATAAGTGGCATCTAGAAAAATAATTGTCTATAGCTATAATAAGTTTATTGAAAACTACAATCATGCAATTTCAAATTCAAACTTCTAAGGTGTAAGAAACAGATAAATTACTTGTCCCATTTACAACTGGCCAAGTTTGGGGTTTGCTAGAAGCATTTTGTTCCTTGCCAAGTAATATCTACACAGGAGTCCAATGTTTGAAACAGAATAATTCACAGACCTTAATTATTGGCACACATCAAGGACAACTAAGGAAGTTTATGCATTTCTAGTTGTTATGCTCTTTCAGTTGAACATTAGAAATTACTTAATCTTACACATTCCTTCAAAGCCATAGCATGTGAACATTGATGTATTGAAACTTCAATTGGGCCCCTCAATCCAATACCTCTAGCAGCATATGCAAATGGAATAATATCTGATCAAATGGATGCTAACAATTTACATGCTAGAGTAGTTTATGTATGATGAATGACATTTGAGTGTGAATATATACAAAGAAATTTGTACGTGTCTAGCTCTGGTAATTGGTTACATGCTAGAGTAGTTTATGTGTGATGAATGACATTTGAGTGTGAATATATACAAAGAAATTCGTACGTGTCTAGCTCTGGTAATTGGTTCTGAGAAGGAGAACAAGTAGGAAAATTTGAGTATTTTCCCACTAGAAATAGGGCCATGATTTTACAAACCCTAGTAATGCAATCATTCTATAAATCTATATCTCTATGACTAAAGCTAGAGCTCAAGACTTAACAAAAAATTCTCTAAGGCTTATAGTCCATGCAACTCTAATGCAATGACTACAACTAGTACCTTATCATAAGGCTTGACATGCCCTTAACAACCACCAAACGATATTGATTTCTTAATGGCCTCAGGTTCTCAATCGGGGCAAGCACAAAGAAGTTGGAATTTTCAAAACTTTATCTATAATTCGACGTAACCGCAGAACTTCTACACTCTTGAGCCTTGAACTTGGCAGAACTACTACCCTCAAAATATACCTCGACCCTATATACTCTAAAGGGGGTTGGATCATGCAAAATATATAAAGGGGGTTAGAGTTATAATTGGTTCATATTTATATAGAGGGTTAGAGTTACAATCTGTTTTTATTTAGAAGAATTAGATAACACAAAAATTATTGAACAACTATAGGGAAAGACATTTAGATGATTTGAAAAATAGTTTGAAACAAAACAATTTTTGATCATGCAAAATATATAAAGGGGATTAGAGTTACAATTGGCTTTCATTTAGAAGAATTAGATTTTTTCCTGATGCATTTTTTATATCCATTATTATTATAGAAAAGGTTAACGCATATTTATTATTAAGGTAATACACACAAATTATTGAACAACTATAGGAAAATACATTTAGTTGACTTGAAAAAGAGTTTGAAACAAAACAACTTTCGATAATGCAAAATATAGGAAGGGTGTTAGAGTTACAATTGGTTTTCATTTAGAAGAATTATATTTTTTCTAGTTGCATATTTTATATCCAATACTATTATGGAAAAGGTTAATGAATATTTAATATTAAGATAATATGCACAAATTATTGAACAAATATAGGAAAATACATTTAGAAGAATTAAAAAAGAGTTTGAAACAAAACAAATTTTGATCATGCAAAATATATAAAGGATGTTATAGTTACAATTGGTTCTCATTTAGAAGAATTAGATTTTTTCTAGTTGCATTTTTTTATATCCATTACTATTATGGCAAAGGTTAATGCATATTTACTAGTAAGATTTCTATATAGGTAGTGAAAATATTGTTAGGAGGATGTATTAACTTTGGTGTGACATAAGATCCATAAGCATCAATAAAGAAAATATATGCAATATCACATTGTAGTGTGAGAGATCATGTTGGGATGAAGATACTTTTGACAAAGGGTGTTGTGCTTATTATTTGGGTTCATCTTCAATAATGGTTCCTCTAGGGTATCTTAATAATATTTTCACCTATGGAATGGTATGTTGACATTTTTAGCACAAGACAAACTAGATAAAGCGATGAGTGACATTGATTTTCATCATCTATAATTCATGTACTATATCACAAAAAGGGCCCTTTGCATGTCCACCCACTTCTCTAATGATTTTCCATAGGAAAACATAAAATATTGATGATTGGTTTCCATAATATATCTAAAGGATCTAATATACATGTAAATATGTAGGTCATTTTTAAAGACCGAACTATAGGGAAGAACTGATTTACCTTCAAGCCTAAGATATTTATTGAAGAAAATGTTGATATGGAGGGCCATAATGGGACTACTTCCATTGGTACAAGATATAATATCTAAAATAGTGAAAAATTGGGTGTTAATTTAATTTATTCTATGTCGGGATACATGTTTCAACATATCATAGGAGAAAATCCTAAGAAAATGAGGGTATAAGGCAGAGATCTCACACCAAGTCCAAGGTCTTTTTAATTTCATAGTCTCTCGTTTGGATGCCATTTCCATTCCGCAATTGCATGCTCATATTAATAAATGACAACTAATAAACTAATGTGATAATTTATTCGGAATTTCCTTGCGAAAAAAAACTTCTTGTTTGACCCCTTTCCATAGTGAAAGTAGATTTCTTTCTCTAAACTAGCCTGACTTAACCCAAAAATAAATGTATAATTTCAATGCAAATATGATAATAAACAACCTCAATTTAATTTCTTCTATTCATATGGTGTCACTTGTGTACTTTGAATTGATATATTAAACCTATTGAAGTGCCTTTACTAATCCTAATAGCTAGTTCTAGTGAACTGCAATTCCAATATGAAAAAATATCATTCCACTATGGAGATTTATATATTTAGAAGTAATTAATAAATGTTAGTTCTTGATATGTTTCTCAAGAAAGGAACCCATTGGACTAAATGGAAAAACAAAATGCATTGAGGTATAAAACATTTTCCATACACATCATAGAAATAAGCCACTTCAATAATATTTGTCCTCGTGCCATTGATAAATTTTCCCTTATTAACTAATTCATATTGTAATTGTTAAATTATTTGATAAATTTGAATATATCAACTTACATGTTTTTTATTTCAATGTTTTTAATAATAAAGTGTCAAAGGTTTAGTTAAGAGCTAATAACAATAAGGATTAGTTCAATTGGTAAATTCTCTTGCAAAAGAGTTCATAGATCTCTTGATACAAAATCTTATTAATTCCCTTATGGTTACTAATTGGTATTTTAACATCTGGTTACTATTGTGCTCCATTTGAAGACCAAGAAAGGGGGTAAATCTATGGGGATTGACAATGTACCACCAACCTCCCTTATAACTTTTCATACGTTGGTTAGTGAGGGAAAAAAATTGAAAATTGAAATGAAAAATAGTTCATTTACTAAGTTATAGCCAAGTATTAATTATATATAAGATATATATCATAAAATATAATGGAGCCATTTATAACATCCACTCCCCAACCATTTTATGTTATGATTAGTTATTATCCTACCTACTAAAATATTGATTTCCTATTAATTACTTGTCGGTATAAATACTATACATACAAGGTATGCATATGTTATCTACATACCCATAACTCACATGGATACACTAGTATTCTATGGTCTATTATGCTAGATGATTGATTAATGATTAAGCTTATGATTAGTGTTAAGATTGATTAAGATTGATTATGATTTTAAGTATAAATTTATGAATAATTTAATAACAAATTAATTTTGGCCCTCTCATGACTCTTTGATTTTGATTAAATAACTAAAATTGTTTGATTAGTTATCCTGTATTAATTCTTATAATTTGGTGGGTGGGGGGGAGAGAGAATGTCAGTTATGGGAATTAAAGAATGGGTAGGCGAACCATTAATGGGTAATAAATATTTTTAGGAACGAGAGGGAATAAGTCTTGGAAGAAGAGGATGGCGAGAAGGAACTCTCATCATTTTGTGCTATTTGAGATTGTTGAAGTTTTGGGGAGAGAGGAGAGGAATAAAGTTGAAAGATTTTGGATACTAAGGGTTCTCTAAGGAGGCTAAGAGAGGTGATAGTAACTTGGTGATTTTAGCACACGGTTTGAAAACATTATGGGTGGAAATTAGGGCTTCGACACAGAGGGTTAGGGAATTTGTGGAGGTTCCCTAGGGCTAGGATGTTGGAAAGGTTGTTCCTAGTTGATTGGGTCACAAATTTAGTCAAGTGGGCTTGAAGGTCATGGGAAGGAAAGAAACTTCATGGACCTCACTAATTTCAATCTTGTTTCTTTGCATACTTTCTACATTGAACCTAACATACTGCAAGAAGTGTAATATGAAACTATGTTATAACAACTTACAAGTACTAGAATTGAATTACAGGTACTAGAATTGAATTGATCAATTTTTTTAGATGTTATAACTACATTTCATTGTCTCTAAAGGTCAAGGGTCATGTTCTATGACACCAATTTTTTTGACATTTTTGGTGCTATGTTTCTTATTATTGTTTTTCTATGTTATGAAGACCTCTTCAAATAATACAACCATATTATTCACTATTTGTTGATATAATTTGACCCCAAAAAAAGGATTTAGAAGTACTACTTAATTCAATGTCACTACATTCAGGAATAATGGAATGGCATTTACAATGATGGGTGTAAAGAAGGGAGCTATTTTTTTACTAGAAAAAGTATAGATGACAGAGGTGCAACTATGTCTACAATTATAAATTTCTAAACATTGACCTTAGAACGACTGGAACAATTCAATGAAAAAAATTTCATTAACATCCAATGATGAAAGTTCGAGCTATAGTTGTTGCATTTTTCATGCAAGGTTGTGAAGGATGGAAGAAATTCACGGTTTAAGAGGCTTGGTCAAACTTTTGGTGGAAGCTATAGTAAATAGTCATCCTGATATCCAACTTAGTAGATAACTAGAATAGGGTTACCAACGAGGTTGATTCCCTTCCATTCGTGAGGCATATATCTTGGAACTTTGATTCAAAGAATTTCTAAAATATTCCATTTTGAATAGCATCTATTAGATAAGTCTATGGCTGAAAAATTTCCATCTTCCTATGGCCCCTAGTTAAATGGAAAAACTAACATGGAATGACATTTAGAAATGAAATCATAAGGACATCTCTTGCTATTCTTTATGCCTTCATGAAGATGAAATGTGGATAACTTTTGTAATATTTCTCACTATTGCAATCATATGTTGAGAAATCTGCAAGCTAGCATGAAGAGATAAAATTGTGATCTACCTAGTCTCCCTTCGATTGTTAATAATTACAGAGGTCATCCTTTTAACAATCTTAACTTGAGCCTCATTTGAAATACCCTTCTCAGTGTCCTCTTGAGGATATTTGGAAAGAGAGGAATTATCACATATTCATGAATCCCTCCCTCCTTCACAACTTTCATTGGATCATAGTTCAAAATGATATAAAGGAACCAATTGTCATTCAAACCTCAATAGATAAAGACTAGCATGCCTTATGTGAGGAGGTCCTACTACTTCATAGTTAGTTATCTATTCTAGGAATTAATATCCCCCCTTCTCTTCTCTCCAATAATTTCCATTCCCTCCTCTTGGATCCCTTCTCCCCTTAATTTTCTATAGTTCATTTTTTTATGGTACTTGAAAAGGTAACCTGAGTAAGGTCAGGCTCCCATATTCATCTAAAAGATTCCATGTATGTACTTGGGATGAAGAGGAACTTGCTCTCTATAGTTGTATTGGAGGATCATGGCTATGATGTTGTTTTCAGTAAGGGGAAAACCTTCTAAGATATGTAGCTACCAGGCAAGTGAAACAAATTGAAGTTTGTGTGAATAACCTATACAAACTTGAGGTGGAAGCTTGCGCTGCACTAAATAGCAAGTTAGGAGAAGTGAAAAGCTAGGATGTTGGAGAACTCTGGCACAGACACATGAGACACTTACACCATGGGGCCTTAAAAATCATGCAACATATTACCACCGGTCCCCAAAATGCAACCTTGACCAACATGATGTCTGCAAGGTATGCACATTCAGGAAATATGTCAAATATACCTTCTAGGGCCAAGATAACAAAGCTGGAGTAATCTTGGAGTGAGTCCACTCTAATGTATGTGGAGCATTTTATATAACCTCTACAACAAAATACAAGTATTATATTATTTTTGTTGATGACTTTTCAAGGAAATGTTGGATCTTCTTCATGCAGAAGAAGGATGAAGTTTTCTCAAAATTTGTTGAATTCAAAGCATTGGTTTAAAAGGACACTAGTCAGAAATTGAAAGCCTCGATAAGTGATAATGGAGGAGAATATGTATCTAGCACCTTTAAGGACTTTTGTGCTAAAGAGGGTATTACAAGAGAACTGATAACACCCCATAACCCACAACAAAATGGGGTGGTTGAAAGGAAGAACAAAAGAATAGTGGGAGTAGAAAGAGCCATGTTGCATGATCAGGGTTTGTCATTACACCTATGGGCATAAGCATGCAAAAAAAATGTTTATTTGCAAAACCAGATTCCTCATAGAATACCTAGCATGATCACACCTAAATATTTCTATGGGAGGAAGCCAACTGTATCTCATTTTAGACTTTTTGGAGCTACTGTGTATTGTCACATCTCCAAGGATAATAGGAAGAATCTTGAGCCTACAACTGAGATGTGACTCTTTGTAGGATACATAGAGGCACCACATAAATATAGGTGTATTTTTCATCACCCAGGGTAATAGTAATGTGGAGAGATGTCAAATTTGATGAGGAGAAGGCTATGAGATGCTCTCTAGAGTGAGAGTTGAGTATCCTACCATAGGAGGAACTTATAGTTCGTAAGGAGGAGCTATATGCAAAGATTTAAGAGGTTTTGGAGCAACCACATGCAGAGGAGTAAATAAGAGGTCGAGTGGAGGCACTCACTCAATGATAATCTTTTGTAGAGGGTAGGAAGAGAACCAAAGAAGCTCGCATATTGGTACAAGATGAATGGGAGCATGTGGGAACTCTTTCATCTTAGCACAACCTAGAGGAGGTCACCAGATAGGTACATTTGGTATATGGATCTCAATACAGAGATCATTGAGTCAAGGCCTTCTTCATTTGAGGAAGCAGTTTCTCAACCAGTGTGATTACAATTTGAAATCTATTCATTAAAGAACTAAACTATGCCTTTCAGCCTATCAAACAGGGGTTGTTTCATGGAATTATGTAACTTAAACTCTTGCTTTGTTGAGTTTTGTAGCTTGAAAGGTACTTCTAGTATTATGTTTTGAATAAAATGACCTTGATTTTCCTCTTTAACAACTTTCATGCGACAAGCCAAGTGTGCAAATGAGTTTCACACATGCTAATGTGATGGATGTGACATGTACAAGATGTGCATGTAAATGAAGCTAAATTTATCACTCACATTTGAGTTAAAGTAGAGAACACTAAAGATAAGATAGTTAATTAAAGTAAAGCCACTTATATTCAATTAAATTGACCAGCTAATTTGACTATCAATCTTAGCTTATGAAAGTTATAAATTGAGCCTAAGTATTGATGCTAAGACACAACAACATCACAAGATTGAGAGAGGCTTCTTAGTGAGTGTCTGTTAGGTCCAAGATAGTGCAGTGAGTCACATTATTATATTTCCTCATTTTAGCCATTATTTGAGGATGGGATCCTAAGTACGTTTTGTTATTACTTTATTAACGAAGAATTTTTGGTTGGGAAAAAAACAATTGTGTGTATGTGATCCAAATTGAGTAATTTTGATTCCTAGGAATATGGTTGTGTATTCGTTCAGTTAATAATTGTTGTGGACTGAATACTAGTTGTTGGGTTTAGGAAATTCTAACATGGTATAAGAGCTGTTATGCTCCTATACCAATAGGTGTCATATTTGATGATTAACCTGATGAGTTTTATAATATGTTCATACATTTTCTTGTTACAAAGTTTTTCCATTGTCAAAAAATCAAAAAAATTAAAAAATGTAAAGAGGGTATACCCTAAAAGAAAAATCAAAGGGTAAAAAGAATAAAATGGTCAAAAAAGTGAAATAAATGAACCCTAAACAAAAATAGACCACGAAAGTGTGCAAGTCTAAATGCCACTACTTTTTCATTTTCTGTAATAAGCATTGTGTGCAGCTTGTTAACTTATGCCACAATTCATGAATAGCCAAACAACTTAATCTTAGCTAATTCATATTTGAATTTCATGTTTTAGAGATAGAGAATAAATATCTGAGCAAACAGTGTAATCTTGGAAGATAAGTAGATAGGTAGAATAAATAAAAGGAGCTCAAAAGTTTAATCTGATCCCTTGGATGTAATATGTGCAGACTTAGGTAGGCTTGCCATGTAAAAGAAAAAGAAGATTGATAAGGGTTTTCCAGTCTAAGTGCACCCAAATAAAGAAGGAAAAAATGCTAGGTTAAAGTAGGTAGGGTAAGTAGATGGTGTTGTAGAATTACTTGTGAAGGATAATGTCTCTAAATGTGTTAATTTTCACTTTTATTACAAGTGCAAGGCAGACATTATACTTGATGCAGTTCAAGCAGGACAAGGTCAAATAACTAACTTCCATTCACATTTTTCCCTGAAGATTTCACTAATTTCCCCTAAAGTATTAAGGTCTTTGAAAATCAAAGGGGCTCAGAGCATTTCTTTTACTTTTGGAGGGACTAGACCCTTGGCCCAATGATTTAAGAGTCTGAGTACTTAGAAACATCCATTAATCATTTATCTCATTTCATAAAATTTTTCTTAAGTAAACTCCTACTTTTCTTAGGAAAGTACATAAGATCACCAGAAAAACCCCTTTTCCCATTTTAGCCTAAATTTTAATGTAAATTTTTAACATTTACTTAGCGCTCACTCTCATTTTATTTCATATTAACTTTTAACTACTATTATATAAATCCCACCTTATTACCCTTTCCCGTATTATTTAACTATACAAATCCCCGACATTTTATATATATCCTGCCCCTGGTTGAATACATCCATAATCATCCTTTAGTGGAGGATTAACGAATTAATCTGTAATTCGTTAAGAGCCTTAATTCCCTGCCGCACTATATGGGATAAATTAACCCTATAGGTTAATTAATAACCACCCCGACCAATCATATTGACCCCGATATGATTAAAACATTGTTAATTACATCGGGCCCACCATAAATAAAGTTTCACTATCTCCAACGCTCGTCCGCCGTCCGATCATCCCCCCATCATCTGACGGTCTACATCAATATCGCGCCCCCCCTGGTGACCGCGCTTTAACTCGCAATTACCATGCGTCACGTAGTCGATGTGATCGCTTGCCCTCCACCCGATACCACTTAACTCCAAAAATGGTGCAATCACTTACTGCTTACCGCCTACCACTAATGACAAAAATTCACATCATCAAGTCGGCACCATCTGTCCACTATTCATTCAAAGCTTACCCACCAATATCAACCGTTTACCTGTTTAAACACAAACACCCTAGTGTTGCTCATTGTCACCTGATTGTGCAGTAAAACCCTTTGTAACCCAGTTGCGCCACTTGAAGCCTCTGTTAACCAATTCAAGCATGGTTTACCTCCCAAAAGTCATTCTAGACTCACCCTATAGACCTCTCAAGCTCAAATGAAACCTTTTCGACCTCCCCTGCAAACCAATGCTTTCTTAACACTTTGTTTTGTTTTACAGGTGATCAGAAGACCACAGCCTTTAAAAATAGTCTTAATACTAGTCATAAGACCTATTTACTCCAAGATTGTTATCAGGTCTATTCAAATAGAGATGGAAGGTAAAAGGACATAGTAAAGAACAGTCAAAGTGTATCAGGGTTAAAGAGTATCAAATTGAAGACCAAGTCAAGTAAATCAACTAGCATGAAGATAAACAGCAGGGAAGACAGTTAGAAAACAGAACATACAAATTCATGTCAAAGAGAAGACAGATGGAAAACAGAGTGGTAAAAGTAAAAAAGTAAACAATAAATAGTAAAAGTAAACATGAAGACATTGAGGGTTAAAAAAATATGAAAACACTTTCACCAGCTACAATGAAGTTTATTTAAAGTAAAAGTGAAAAACAATCAAAAGAAGTTTAATGTTAAAAGATGAAATTAGAGCAAAAATGGTACATTCTTAAGAAATTTCTTGTTTAAGTCATAGTTTTGCAGAAACTATTGTGGCTAATCCAAGAAGTATTTCAAGAAACTGGAAGAGGTTTTATTCCTAACAGGCCAAGCTACAAAAACCTATCTCACTTTTTACACAGGTATTACCAAGAGGGAGATAAGTGCATGTCTTCACAGCCTATTTTCCAGTTTGTGCAAAGTCATGTTTTTGTTTTGCAGAGAATATTGTGAATAGCTGGAGATGAATTTTGGGAAACTGAGAGAGGTTTACTTCAAAATCATTCTTATCTACAAAAACCTCTTTCACTTTTTACATTTCTATTACGGATTGATATATAAAAGCGTATCATTGGACCCTGAGTTTGCAGAATTTCTGGGGCAGAATGCACAAAGGAAGGATGTAGTTAGTGACTGGGATGCCTCATCATCGACTAAGAGTTGCTATCAAATTCAACTTTCTCTTGTTTGTCACCATAAATCCATAGAAATAGTGCTAAATAGGTTCATTATTTTTGAATGTCCTTTATTTAAGTTCGATTAATGTAAACAATTGGAGATATTTGTAAAACTAATCTTGATATTTTTTCAAGATATTTCAGTTTACATTTAGTATAAATACTTCTTCATTTGAAGTATTTTGGATGGATTCATATATATTGTTGTAATATTGGTTTTTTGGAATAAAGTGTTAATTGGATCAAATTTTCGTATGGCTTGTTGGATAAAGAATTGAAGCAAAGGACTTTCCACAGATTTCTTGAATCAAACACCGGTTCAATAAGTTATCTATACCTTGTGTTTTAAATTTTTCCTTGTTTCTTGTATCATCTCTATTCATATTTGAATGATAAAAAAAAGGAGTAATTTGGAATATATTTGATTGCACTCTGTCTTCAAACTTTATTATTCTATATGTTTTATTTTAAATTAGAATAAACAATGAAACCTTAATTGCTCCTGTTTTCTATTTTTTTCACTTTGATTATTACTTAAAGAATACTTAACTGCTCTTTATTAGTAATCATTTCAAGTTCCATTTTTTCAAATAGGTTAAAAGATTCTTAACTGCTCTTCACCCATTTCGGAATCATTCCATTTATTCCAACTCTTTGTTTGTTCTCTAGTTGACCATCTTGCTCTATAAAACCATCTTTTGTTAAGAAACTAAGTCCAGTTAAGCCATATTCCTTAACTCCATTAGTCCAATGGCCTAAACTGCTCAGTCCTACCCTTTTGATATTGAATCTCACCACCCAAACTCAAACAAAACTCCCAAACTTCATAACTAGCCTAATATCTTTAAAAAACAAAGCTAACACTTAAAAAAAGAGCCCTCTCTGGATGCAGAATGACTAGAATCTGTATCTAAAGGATTGGTTTGTGGTTACCTCAGCCTCCTTTCCCCTTCCTACAACTTTTGGGAAAACCTGAGTGATAACAAGAGCCCCAAATATGAATCAATCTCATAATTATACATTTCGAACTCATATCAGATCGTCGAGGCTAGGTTTGTTAGGATCATATGAGAAAATTATTATTTTTTAAGGCAATGTGACTCATTTTTTTTAAGCTAAGAAGAATATTTTTCTTGGCAAAAAAAATACAAGCAAAAAAATCTATATATAATGCAATAAAAGAAAAAAAAGTGCCAAGCTTCTTTTAAGAAAAGGGTAAGTGGGGGATCTGGTTCAATGAAGGACATGAGAAAAGTGAAGTTCTTTACATGTAAGAATACTAGTCACTATGCGAGCATCTATCCATTTAAGAAGAAGAAGTGTTGGATGGTTGCATCAACATCAACTAAGATTGATGACTTTATGGGAAAATTTGAGAAGGAATTTTCTCTAGTTTCATGTGATTTGGATAGTAGTATTATTTTATATGGGGACAAGGGTTATGGCTAATGGATAGTAGAGCATCCAATTACATGACATGAATGAGGTCAATGTTCTGCAGTATTTCAGAGGTAGACTTAGATTGCAATGTATTTAGTGGGGCTAACACTACACATGCAGTGAACGGGGGTGGATGTGTTAGATTCTAGCTAGATTCCGGAGGATTTCTTGATGTGGCAAGGATATTATTTCTTCCAAGGTTGATGGTACACGTTCTCTTAGTATTGACCTGTTTGGCCAATTTAGTGTCCTAAATTGCTCTACATAAATTATCAATCCGGGTAAACTGATGAAGTGTAGTGCATTGTTTGTGCTATCTAACCCTTCTTACTTCATTGTTTTTATGTTTTATGTTGTTTTGGTGGGGTTTTGGTCTTTTAATTCCTAATGATTTACAATATAAATTATCAAAACTAAATCTAACTTTCCTAAAGATTGCTCAAAATCTAAAAATGAAAACAGAGCTAAGAAAGAAATGAAAACAAAGCTATGAAAGATATGGAAACAAAGCTAAGCAAGAAATGAAAATATAGTTTCTATTCTTATTTTACCATTATTTCCAAATCATGAATTAAAACTAAAATTGAAATTTGCAATTGATGTCTAACCAATTATAGAAATAAAACTAAATGAAATAATTTGTTACTCTGCCTCTAAATTTTGAGAAAAAGTCTCATTGGGATGACATTTGAGTAACTATGTACTTCATTAATCTAAGAGAAAGCAAATACAAAGATACAGAAATAACTCATTGCATAGATGAAATGTTCAACCACTTAGTTAAGGATGAATTGTCAACTTGAAGGGTTTTCCATACACATTCATTAATACCATGAGTCAGTAAGCTAAAAATGAGATGGAAAAGACAGTAAATGACACTAATCAGTTTAATTGAGAATTTAAACTAGCAAAATAGTGAATGAAGTAAACTATCCAACAGTGTATCCTTATCATTCTTCAATCCTACTCTCATCCTAAAACAAGGTTAGCTTTTAATTGAAGAAACAAGATTACACCATTGAGTTCTATCTTCTAAACTAATGATAAAAACTAAAAAGAGATCAAGCTAATGGAAACTACTTCTAAATTATGCACACTGTTAATAAGAAAACTATGGAAATTGCATTATAAACATTGTTAGTAAGAAAATGATTATAAAGATTATTTTAGAAAGAAAATGATGAATTTACAGTTAACAAGAAGAAGAAAAATAAAATGAAATGAAACCTTCTTCAGTGCAGAGGCCCTCTGCAACTGATTAGGCTACACTTGCTCAATAAACTCCAAGAAAACTTCTTCAGATGTTCATAGAAACATGCGGTTTTCTCATATTAAAACAAGGACACAAAATGCCTAGAAATTACAGAGTCTAGAACTTCGATTTCACAATAAAACTATTACTATTACCACTCACTTCTTCGGTCCTTTACACGGGTTTTTATAAGAAAAATCATATAACTATTTGTGGAGAAAAGCATGCTACAACCAAACATGTAGAGGACATATATGCGAAATGTCTTCCTCGGTTGCTGGAGACATAAATCCAAGACATGGTGGTTGTTGGATTCGTTTGTACAGCTGGCTGTTGGAGTCTGTAGGTACATATAGTTGCTCCAGATAACCTTTCCATCACTGTGAAACACATTAATTAACCACAAAACAGAGTCTTGTTACCTTCGGTCTCTTTGTGTTTGACTTATCCATTGACCGTAGCCTTATGCCATCTTATTTGTCGACCTGGGCTGAATGAATAGGATAGGGTCCATGTCATGATGATTTCCAAGATGCCCATGTGGCTAGTTTCTTCTTCTTACACCTGGAACTTGTTAGAACATGAAGGTAGTTGTGGAATAGCCGATTAGCTGCAGAATAGGCTGTGTTCCGTAGCTAATATACAAAAATTTATTCAAACAACAAAACATAAAAGCCTAACATGTAAATCACAAAATGTCCTCCTCAAGAAAATATATACTGGTTATTGGTGATGAGAATGCATATTTCTTATGGAAAAAACAAAGAAAATGAATGAAAAGAGTTGTTAGGGAAAGAGTAATTTTGAGGCTCAGCATGACCTTAGAGGATGCTAAATATAAAGTTTCATTTGGAGATGTATAAGTGCTTCTATATTCAAAAGGAATGACCTTGGATGCAGCTATAGTGCTTGGCATCAGACAAGGATAATTAGATAGGTTGCTAGGACATCTTGTAGGCACCGCGACACTAACCAAAGGCGGCTTATCCAGGCATTAAAGTACCTCGTTTTTTTAAAGTAGTTAAAAAGTTGAAAGATCTGGCTGAGTTTTGATCATTTCTTTATGTATATGTATCACTTATAGTTATGGTTAAGTTACCAACTGTTATTCCACAATATTTTTACAATCAGTGATTGTGAACGTGAGCACAAACCGTTGCAAGAATGACCACGACATTTTTCCGTGCTATGCTAGGACTAAGGAAATAATGTGTTTAGGGAACCTTGTGATGCTCGACATATCGGCTGTTATGATTGGAAGCCCAAAAGGATTGACAATAATGAATGGTATACTTTATTACGTCAATGTCCACTCATTTGTTTAGAAAGAATTTGATTTGGACATCCGAAAAGAATTTTGCTTTGTACATAATTTCTTGGGCCGTGAAGTTCCCAATGGTTACATGATCTCTTGGGCCATGAAGTTTCCAACGGTTAGTTCAGTTTTCTAACTTTGCTAGTTTGGTTGAGTTGTTTTAATATTATATTTGCTTATACGTATACTTGGTCTCTTTTCCTTTAGTTTGGGTCTCTTTGGTCCTTTTATTTTAATTTAATTTTGTTTTTATTTATTAAATTTTACTTTAATTTATATATATATATATATATAATATATATATATATATATATATATATTTATTGAATATCTTTCCTGGATAAATTATTTAAGTTTTAGTAGTTTTAGTTTCTATTTTTTATATTTTACCTTGGATAGAATCTTTTTTGTCCTCGTGCTCTTTTTATATTTTTTTATTTGGTGAATAATTTTTTCTATTTTTTTAGTCTAAGTCAAATATATTTTACTTTACTACAGGCATTATTATATACATAATCTTTTACTCAATTTCTGATATAATCAAATATAATGGTTTACATTTAACAGTTGAAATATAATTGTTTACATTTAACGGTTGAAATGATTTAAATCTCTATTTAACCATTGAAATGATATGAATCTCTATTTAACCAGTTAATCTGATTTTTCATCTCGATAAATAAATGATTTTTTACGAGAGCACAGACGTTGTTGCAAGCATTAAGGAATGATAGGTTGGTTTTCTTGATTTTTTACGAGAGCACAGACGTTGGAAGCGTGGGCAACGATAGACAGCCTGGAGATGTCGCCGTGAAGAATCTCTATTTACAAAATTCTGAGTTGAATCACATGATCGGAATTGGTTCAGTACGGAAGGTAGTGCATCTGCTAATCCCGCTGAAGAAATGAGCCACAACCACAATTGTGGAAATGCAGTAACAACTTCTACCCAGTTGCAACTGGAAGTTGTTTTCTTTCATCTTGGGGAAAATCTTAACCTGCTCTTAAATAATGTTAACTTTTTACGATCCGAGGGCTCCAGAACTCTTTTGTAGTGTTAATCAAAAATCAATTTTAACCCCAAATATCAAGATTTCAAAATAAAGAAAAAGAGTTTTGCAGGATTCCAACAAAAAATCTGAAACTCAAAATATTTAAATACCCTCGACAATGGTGGCGGCCATCTTACCGTTGGATCTGTGGGGCACCTCGAGATTAACCAAGACGGCTCACCCAGGCCATAACGTACCCATCGCTTTTCTTCAAACAATTATATGTACTTAAAAAGTTGAAGGATATGGCTGAGTTTGTTCCATTTTTAAATGTTTATGTATCAGTTATAGTTACGGTTAAGGTAACAATTGTTGTTCCCCAATATTTTTACAATCAGGGATTGGGATCCTGGCCACGAAGAGTTGCAAGAATGACCACGACATTTTTCCGTGCTATGCGAGGACGAGGGAATTAATGTGTCTAAGAAATCTTGTGTTGCTGGACATATTGGCAGTCATGATTCGAAGCCCAAAACGGTCGACAATGATGAAAACTATAATTTAGTAGGTCAACGTCACACTCGTTTGTTTTGATTTGTTCCTTTGGAAGAGAATTTTTGCTTTCTAATGATTTTTAGTCTATTACATAATTTCTTGGGCCATGAAGTTTCCAACGGTTACATAATCTCTTCGGCCATGAAATTTCCAACTGTTGGTTGAGTTTTCGAATTGCTCGTTTGACTTAACTTTTTCTATTTATTAACTTGACCTGGTCACTCATTGAATCTTCAACTTTTAACGTTTCTGGCAATTCCAACATCTAGGTATTGTCGAAATAGCATGATCGCTCTCAAAATAACATTGCTAAGGTTAAATTGCAACCACGTTGGGGAGGTAATGGCTGCCTTTTAGTTTGCAATCGTCCGCTTTTGGGCCTATGGCGTTTTCCAGAGAGGGTAACTTGACCGCTCGACCTCCATTTCTGAATACCATTTAGATTCACTGAGTTGGAGAGCAAGATTGCATTACTAAATATTAATTTAGATGTATTTTAATTTTGTATCTATCAACCAAGCATTCAGAGAGGGATTAATTTTTTTTTAAATCAAAATAAATTTACAAGTTAATAAATTTAATCCCTCTCCATCTTTATTAAATCCTAAATTTAAATTAATTTAAATTGATAAAACTTATTTAAAAATTCATAACAAAACTCATTCAAAAGATATGCGACTTAAACAAATCTTAAACACAATCTCCAACAACACAGTCTCCATAGGTTCTATTCAACGTCTGCACACAACATACGACACAGCTTCTCCCACGCTCATATAGCGGCGATCAGCTCTCCTAGTCACGCGGGATTCAAAACAGCAGTGACAACTCTCATCACGCTCACTCCACTGTCAAACTCTGCACAGCGACCGCTCCACATGCAGGACAACCTCCAACCTTTGGTGCACTCGCAGCCACTTACTGTAACCCTAGGCCTACAGTCAACACACTCGCTTTCTCCGAGCCTTTACGGCCATAGCTCATACCACATTAGACGTGAAGACTCACCAGCAGAGCTTAGCAATTTCATTCATAAAAACTGAGATTTATACATAGATTAAAAACTACAGCGATTATTATTATTTCTTATTTATTTATTATGGACTCTTATTATTTCTTATATATTTATTATTGACTTCCCACTTACTGACACAAACCACTAGCTGTAATAGGAAAAGGTCGTGATTATTTCTAGCATATATATTCTTACATATGAATATTATTGTAGGGATAAAATCATAGATTATCACAATTTTTGGAGAAAAAAGCTACAATAATAAACTCATTATTTTAATTCAATTATTAATTTGATTTTTTATTTTATTTTATTTTAAATATTTACACAATATAACTGAATAAGGCAATATCTTTTCCACACTTGAATGCCTCCAGCTCTGTACATCTCACTTTCTTGGTTTCGTTTTATATCATTCGAATTCATACATTGGTCTCTCATCAGCCTCCAACCCTGCTTCAAAAAACGCTCTGTTCAAACTCATGCAGGGACATCCAAGCTATAACTCCACTGCTATCACGGTGCATTGCACAGTACTTTGCATCCTAGAATGTAACTCCACTGTGCATCCCACGTTACTTTGTATGCTAGAATGCTAGGCTTTTGATGAAAATTATCTACATAAATGTGATTATATCTTTAGTATAGTTACCAAGTTCGGCCGTACCCGCAGAAAGAATTCGGAAATTTGCTGATTCGGTTCTGTACGACCAATAGTTTGTCAGTTTCCAATAGTTCGGCGGTGAATTATTTTGGATAAATCTAGTATTAAAAAAACCTAATAAGTATTTGTAAAATGTATAATCTGGATTTTTTTTCTAATTGAATTTTATAGGATGGAATTTTCATAATTCGAATTCAAAGTTGGAACTATAATATTTACTAATTTTAATTTTAAAAAAACCACGTTATAAAATTCTTACGTTATAAATTGTTAGTAATCTTTGTATCTGCTATATTTATTTACTATTTTTACCATAATATACTGAAAAACAAGCTTTACTATTTATACCATAATAT